>JAJJHQ010008107.1:55758-196229 GCA_021223825.1 Drosophila ironensis | reverse complement strand
GAAAGTTTCTCTGGGATCTTTCGGGTGTTCTAATATCACACTTTCCTCACGACTCCACTCCGTCCACATCGATTACAATAAACCATAACATATCTGGCCCATAAACCAATTGCATAAACGATGAGCTCCACTTGGCGTAGGCTGTACCTGTGGCCATGCCTGCATTTCTGATCCAGTATCTGTATCTATGCATAACTAGCCAACCCGGCCAGACCACGGCTATGGTTATGGCTATGGCGATGGCGATGGTTGTGGTTATGGGTTGGGTTGGGTTGGGTTGGGACTCGGGTCTGGGGCTGCGTCGTTGATAATTTATATGTGTCGTCCAGCCCCCACAATCAAGTAACCAGCAGTGGCTTTGTTTTACGGCCAAGGGAGGAGCGCGCTGCGATCGGGGAGTTTTATTTCCGTTTCGCTATGCCCCCACATCGTTTTCCTTTTGGGCCTCGGCGGCATCTGAGAACAATCTTACATATGTAATTGCAATTGCCGGGCCACTCACGAAAACCGAACAACCGAACAACTGAACACCGAACAACCGACAACCGACAACGAGTTCGACAACGAGTTGGGTTCTGTGGGCAGGCAAGGTTTCTGGGAGGGAGCGCATTTCTACCTTTTAATTTGTGCGCGGCATTCTATGTTCCCCCCATGACGATGCCACAACGTCAGCCTCGATCCGTGGCTGCCTCATTTTAATGTTGTGTAAAGTTCTAAGACCCCGACAATTGCAACGGAAGTGCGTTCATTATTTTTAATGATTTTATTTAGTGGCTCGGCGCTCCTTCTCGGCTACCTGTTGAAGGTGCCTCTGAGCCCTCAGTGCTCGTCTCCTCGTCTGGTTTTTGCATTTGAATGGTATTGGACAGGATTTCGTGGCATTTACACGTCGAGCGTTGAAAACATCTTATCCTGATCTTGTCGGCCGGGGGAATGCCTTGACTGCCTCGACTGCCTTGTGCAAGACCCCTGAAGTCCGAGACAAGTAATTAGTGGTGGGATAAAGACGACGGGACGAGGAGGCATAAACAAGTCAAGTTCTTTGATTCCCACTGTCCATAAAGATTAGATATTTATGACCTCGACGACTTCCGTCCGTCGAGTTATGAGGGTGGTTCGGTAATATCTTAATGCGTTCCATAACAATACAAACACGAAGAATACCCGGGCTACCTGAGTTCTAAACAATATGGATAACCTTTCCCGACAACCTTTCCATGCTGCGTGAACCTCCGCTGATCTTCAGATGTTCCTATCGCTAAATCTGTCTCCTTCTGCAGTCTGAGCCGCTCAAATTGCATCTTTCCACAATTAGCAAGCAGGGCTAATTTCAATAATTGAATGGAAAACAGCACAAAGTCAGAAGGGCAGCCGCAATTGACATTCACATGGCAACTGTCAGTCAACTTTGACCGCAAAATAAATTACAAAAGAGCAGCAACAAGTAGCTCTGGCGGGGCACCGAGGAATCCCCAATGCCCTTTCTTTGTGGGATTAAATGCCAAAGGGCTTGGGAAAATTCAAAAAAACACTCAAAGGATTAGTTTCAAACAAATGGGAAAATAATTACTGAGCAGCAACTCCATTAAAATGTTATAGCCCTGTTTACATTCAAAATGTGGAGTACACGGATCAATGACGTTGGATTTAATGATAGCATGGAGAAAACCAATTTATTTTTATATATTTACACGCAATATAAATTTAAGTGTTCTATTTAATTACAGCTTTTGGTTAACAAGTTGTCTCGATACTGAAAGTTCAATAGGTTTTCAAAGTACATGTTTTTCCCCATCACGAATAGAGCAAACCTAATAAATTATACCATGTACCTTAAGGTACAAATGGTATATAAAGTTTGTACAATGTAACAGGGAGAAGGAATCGTTTTCGAACCTATAGACTTTAGCCAGGTCTGTCCCTCCATCCGTTTGTATGCTTAAACACGATGTTCTCCGTAATGGGAAGAGCTAGAGACGTAATTCTTTTTGTTTAACGTGCATTAAACATAAACGTAAAATATTTTGTTTTTGAATTATAATCACCCCGCTTTCCGCATTTACAATTTTCAAAAAACTGTATTTTCTAATGCATATTGGTCTATACCTAACCTAACCTAAATCATTGTAATCATTGTAATCTCGTAGTCGAGAAATCTCGACTACTGCGTTTCTACTTTTTTAGCTTGCTTTTGCGAAGTGAGACTGAAATTAAGCCTCCCAAGTAAATATTAAAATAAAATATAGTGATGTATTTACCCAGACTCCATAAAAACCTGTAATAAATCACCTGGGTGCACTCCAATAGAGGCTTATTTATCTTGAAGACTTTCAACCGCTGATCGAACACCTGTATACCCTTTGTGTAGAGTTCAACGCAAGGGGCAGCGAACGCCCCTGACTGACAAGTGCACGGCACACAGAGTCGGGGCTGGGGGGGAGTGGGTGGGGCACCGGTTACATCTGAGACAATTATAAACACAAACACACCACACGAGTGCAGTGGCCACAAAAGGGTGAGCACAAAACGTTGCATGACACGCCAGCGCAACAAACAATCGACAACAATTGTTGCATGTGATTTGCAAGTTTTCTATTTTGACGGCTTTTTTTTCGATCTCCGACTGGGCGGCTACCGAGGGGGGCTTAGGCTGGTCGGGGACTGCCATGCATCGATTTACATATTACTGAAATCGGTATAAAGAGGCAACAAAAAAGCTAAAGCCAAAGCCTAAGCCGGACGGACAAACGTCATTCAACATCATCGCAATCGTCGTCGTTGTCGTCGTCGTCTTCATTTGAATCAATTAAACCAGTTTGGATCTGCGTCTGTATGCTCGTGGGTATCTGTTTGTGAGTCAACCCAAACCCATACCCATAGCCATGCCCATACCCATACCCATACTCATTAGGTATTCATCTGCCTCTGCTGATGCTGCACTTGATTGATCATGCGCCGGGCCGGGCCGCGCCTAAACTTCGGGAAAAATTCCATGAATTCGATTATAAGAAATCAAATTCTCATAGACATTATTGGATGGGGCAGCTCAGGCAGCCCGCCTTTGTGGGGTGTTGTTGTTCCTTTTTTCTCGTTTCGAAGGCATTAAAAACAAACATCAAAGGTGCGAAAGACCGACCGCTCGGAAAAACCAGTCAGTCTCTCCCCCGTCAATGCATTCCGAAATCGGTTTTCGTTTTCCATCCCAAGATCAGAGAATGCAAGTTTTTTGTTTCCAGCGGCAGCATCGTTTGTGTTAATTTTGATGGCCCAAAACTGGTTTCAGAGATTTAAGAACTCGCCTGCGCCCGCGCCGTCGTCTAGACACCAGAAACAACTGGTATTTATAATGTTTTAGCGCTTAGTTAAAAAACAATCGGACGCGCCAAGTCTAAGCTGGATTTTCGGAATTTTTATGGAATGTTTCCATTGTCCACCGATGTGTGTTCTAAGACACCTCCACTGTTGTTGTGCCGCCTGGCCAACAAAGAGCTGGACTTCATCGAATCTACTTTTTATTAGCATCAAGACAATCAATTTTCCGACCAACACTCCCGCAGATGAATCATTAAGAACCGACCAAATAGCTTACTCATATATCACCCGGTGATCATATATCAAGAGAAAGAAAATCCGAAAGCCAAGCCCAGGTCTACCATACATATGTCTCTGATTTATGCGCAATTTCATATGCCACTGCATATTAAATGAGTATCAACTGGGAAGGAAACATTCGAGTAGAAACAGAAACCGAAACAGACATCCCGCATGGACGAGAGATTATTTTCCACTATGCTAATATTTAGTAACAGCGGGCTTAGTTTGGCTTACGTTTTCCTGCATTTGCGCAACAATTACGGGGAAATTACCAGAACAGAACACATCAGAAAGTGTGCAGAGGCAGAAACAGCCAGTACCCCGAACATGTCGAGATACAAATTTAGATAGATGGTTGGTTAGCCAGCTGAATTCCATAAACAGAACCATATGCCACTTGCCATGTGGGTTCAAAATTCAAGAGAACAGAGGTGTAGCCGGATGGATCCGGTTTTGTAACCAAGATTTACATTCTGTTAAGCGTGCATGTACCAATTTAAATGATGGCTCCCAAAAGCTAAGCGTTTTGATAGTTCCTCGGAAGAAACAAGCTTTCTCGGCCTACGATTAGCATGCCAGATGAGGGCCGAGCCAAAGTGCAAGTGGGTGGCGCCCATTGGGAGCACTTGGGAGCACTTTGGGGACGGGAACCCGACACGACTGGATCGGATCCACTTCAGCCCGGTTCGGTACTAACGACACAACAATGACAGGGGAAGGAACACTAAGGCAATGTGCAGTAATAAGCGATAAATGAAAATAAAGGTCAAGTTTAAGTGACGGCGATGACGGGAGAAACTGAAAACAGAGATACACAGAAACGCAAAAAACAGAAAAAACACAAAACGATTCTACAGATGTAAGAAAAAATAACGAATAAAAAATGACGAGTGGGCAGATACGACGACGGTGGAAGCGGAGGCGTTCTATGAATGAATGAGTATCTGCGGAGTACTGCAAATATGCAAATCCAGAGGCAGTTCAGAAGGCGGAAAAAATTATTTCAATTCTCAGAAATCTTGTAATATTCCGGCGAGTCAAAACATCCACTTTTTTGGACACAAAACCCCGGGGTAGTCAAGCCTAGCCCCCTGTCACATCGATATAATTACCATGCCAACCCCTCGGCCCAAACATAGCCCCCCTGGCGACAACCCTTCTCGGGTAATTTCAATCATTAATTTGTGCCGCTGGTTGGCTTCGTGGGCCGTCTTCAAGGGGTTAAGATTCAGCGAACCTCGACCACCAAAGAGCAAGTGCCAATTAAAATTGAATGCGACAGGGGGCCAGCAGGGGGGCGTGGCATTTGCGTGGGTGTTAATTAAAATTGAAATCAATTGTTTCGGCCAGCGTCCCCCACCCAGTACCGATTTCCTCAACGAGTTTCCAAATGAATGCCTTTTGCCCCTGGATCTGTATATGGAATTTTTCATGAAGATTTCGGTTTTATGGTCCATTTGAGAGGCCAAAAATAGCTAAAGGAACATTATTTAAAGCGTGATTGAGTTTCGCACGAACCCTCGAAATGTGCGGCTTGTGCGAAAGTGTCGCTAAAAATAAATGATAACTATCGCGGGAGCGCTAATTGCCTTGGACAACTGACAACAGATATAACAGAAATCCAATTAAATGCGGGGACACGACACGTTTAGTCTGCTAGCCATTTTCTCATCCGCCAAATACATACGAATTTATATCAGCTATCATATGGTAAGTGCGTGATGAGCTGTGGCACACGAGCGTAGTTGGGGGGATCCCCACCTGTAGCAGGGCCTACAAACAATATGGTAAATATATCTTGAATTTACGAGGATGTTATTGGGCTTAAGGGGTTCAACTTCGAATTTCAATTTCAAACACACAAAAAATAATACTTTAGGTTTTTTAAAACTTTTTTTTAGTTCATATAGAGTGTAATTTCATGTGCTATCTGTGGTGAGCAGCCCACTGTGCTTGGTATCTCGTGGATTGAATTATTTCCTGCAGTTTTCACACCCCCTTTGGGCCAACACTGCTAATTCAGCGCACGGGCAGTGACTTTATCAGGCTTAGATAGCGGCAATTTCATAGTTTGTTCGGTAATTACATTTTCAAGTCTTTAAATACATTTCAAGTAATTGTTTAAGCAATTTCAGGTAATGCCCGTCAAGTTTGCCCCCTTGAAACGTTTCAGCTATTGCGCAATTCCAGAAGAGAGACCCGTGTTGTAATATATTTTAATGTATTGTTTATTAGAACCTTTTCATCCGAGAAACAGGGAACATTGTGTGTTTTTTGCTCGTTTAGCACAACCCGCATCATGTACCTAAATGTTCAGTTCAGGTTTTTATACCTACTATTCCCTAATAGCTGTTTTCAAATACGTAGTTTCTGGATGTGGTTGGATTGGTCTATAATGCGAGAAATGCCACAATCTATACAGGTTTCAAAACAAATGGCATTCGATTATGGATTCAGGCGAATTATTTATTTTCATATTTACGAAATATCTTTGCATTTTAAACCCCAATCAAACGAAACAAAAAAGTCCGGCAGTCTGGCAGGCAGCCTGAATGTCATTATTATATTGAAATTTTCAAGTAATAAAATAAATTGTTAGAAAAAAAAAGCAACAACAGATTCAAAATGGCCACTAGAAAAAAAGGCAAATTAAAAATTCAATGCACATAAAAACAAATTGAGGCCTTTGGCCGGCTCAGGCGGCACCGGCCAACAACAATTGAAAAACCTTCATGAAAAATTAGCCACGATGAGTTTTTGTTGCCGAGCCGCCGCACGAACTAACCAAAGTTGTTGCTTTCGGGCCGCGATCCAGTCATATGGGCAACGCAAACATTAGCCAAAGTTTTCGGCTCGGCCGGTGGACGGAGTTTTGTTTTTCCTTTGGCTCACAAATCAATTGACAGAGTCACGTAATCAGCGCAATCATGGCTAAAAGCATTTTGTGGCTTCTTCGATTTTTCGGCTTCGCTGCGGGCCACACTCTTAAATCAATCAAAATGTCGCACCCATCCAGCGGAAAACAGGTTGCCTTGTGTTTGGCGAGATGCGAAAATGTTTGCTGGCCAAAACTTAAAAATCAACCTTGAGCCAATTGATAAATAGCGCCTTTAAAATGGTTACTTTCCCATCATGTTCGGGGTTGCTCAACTAAACGCTAATTAGCTGGAAACGAACCACAAACGACGTCAAAACATGATTTCCCCTTTCTGTGTTTATGCAAAGTTATTACATTTTATTCGGGCGAACTGGAAATTCTCCGGCATCACCCGAAAACCAAACAAATTACGGCGCATAAATTCAATTTAAATGTGGGCAAAAAAATTGACAGCCGTGCTCAAGGCCTTGTATTGCTAACCCACAAAAAACATGCAGCGAAAAAACAGAACACCCGTCAAGACCCATAAAAAAAAAGAATTCCTCTAAACAAATAATAAAAATCATATGAACAAAAAAACTAAACAAAACAAATGCGGAGCGCGTATTGTGTGTGATTTTGTTTTCGCCAGCAGTTTGGAAAAAATGATCCAAACAAAAAACGAGCCTCAAACGGGTTTGGATTTATGTTTGGGCCACAAATATTTCAGGCGTTTCACGGAAATCTCAAACACCCCACTTAGCGCGATTGCCTTCCATAATTTTCCACTTGATTTTGCCCATTTCACTTGACGCTCTTTCCTTTTTCAATTAGAGCCACATCAAACGGCAATTGCCACATTAAGGTGCGATTAAAGTTATAGAAAAAAATTCCCTTTACAAAGTCAGTCAGTGTCTTTAACCTTTCCTGCGGCGGAAATTGGTGTAAAACTCGTCTGAGATTGCTGCTATTGGTGCTGAGCTGGTGCAGATGCTGCTGCTGCTGCAATAGCATTTTTGTATCGCATTGCAAGGCGTTTTCAGGTTCAAGCCACTTTTGTGGTCAACAACATTTCACTGCGGCAGCAACGAGAGCAACTTCCGATAGCTTGTGGCTATGAATGAAATGGGTCCGACTTGCCGACTTGCCGACTTGCCGCTGCAACTCCGAGTGTGAGTCAGAGCCAAAACCCGACTTGGCTCTGCCACCGCAAATGAGTTCAGGCGCTTGTCGAGCGGGAAAGGAGAAAAACTTTCATAATTACCACTGGTGGTGGCAAGGCGAACTCCTTGCAAGGTGGCGTTCAACTGCTGTGCAGTTGCGGCGCAAATGTGCGAAGAGTGGCTGGCTGGCTTCAGTAGCTGATTATTTAATCGAAATGATTATGTTTTGGCGTTGGCCATTAAATGTAATCATGCAACAGAGTGCACAGCATACAGTGCAGCAACATCTCCTCCGATCTCTGATTGTTTATAATTAGCCATGGCAGGCAGGAAGTATCGCACACAAAGCCACACAAAGCCACCAATTTGCGTTGTAAGTGAAATAAAGCAATCAAAAGCTCAAATTGTTTGGGAGCCAGCTCCAGTTCCGAACGCGGTGAAAATCGCCCCGAAAAACCAAACTGTAGCAGTTGAGCAGCCAAGTCGCTGGGGAGAAAATCAAACAATGACAAATTGCTGGGAATGGCTTTTCTTTTCCATCATTTTCCCTATAATGGTGGGTACAAGGGGAATAATTGTGCGTAATAAGCCCAGCAACCACTTCCCCTTCCAAGTGAAAACATGGCCCCGAAGAAAGCCCCAAAAAGCTGACCACAGCAGTGAAACAAAGCTGGAAATGTTATCTAACAATTTCCCGGTGGACGCATCTTATACAACAGCGCTGCTTATCATCGAATAAATATAACATAATGTTCTTTTTTGCCCAAATTTACCTAACAAACTCGGGGTGCAGCCTTTATGGCCCTAATGTTTGTGCTATTTATCATTTTGATTGCACAAGTACCTCGCAAAAACTCAAAAATATCCCACTACGCCATTATTTTAACGAGTTCCTTTTAAGAGCAATCTAAATGGCTAATTTCTAGATACTTTTGCGATTAGCGCACCTATATGGGACGGCAAAACTTATCTCGTTTTAGGCTTATCATTTAATCCCCCAACAGGCACATCCGCCTTGATAATTGCCCGCCAGATGAGTTATCGCCCACCCAAAAAAAAAGTGATTATAAAATTATTAGCTGCCAGGCGATCCATCTAGTCATTCGTTTAATGAATGGGGCTGGGCCCAGTCGGGTTTCGGCCCGACCTTTGGCAAATATTCGCAAAGCAAACAGGTAATTCTATCTATCGGCCGGCTCCTCTGCCAGCGCGTGCCGAAACTGAGCAGTTGTTTCGGCCAACAAACTATCAGCATTCCGCTGCGCTCGTACGCTACACCATGCAAATAGTTTCAGCGCACTGGCCATTTATCTTCCTCCAGGGCAGAACGGTTTCCAGCACAGCTGCCAGCTGCTGTTTTCGGATACAAACTCGGCTGCATTTCAAGCTGACGAGTGTTAGATATAGTATTTTCGAAATGTCAGTCGTTTTTGTCGCAACCTAATGGCCGTAAACGCTTTGGCACGGTTCTAAAAATCGAAACGATGGAAAATCAATGCCCGGGGGTCGGTGGAGGGGATGCCATTAAATATTTATGGGCTGAAAAACAACCGCTGGAATTTCAGCTTATAACAAATCAATTAATTAAGTCGCACGCAAGGCATTTTACAAACCATACTTAATAAGGTCAAATTGGCAATTTAACAAAAACAAAAGTGCCTTCAATGAGGAGAAACAGAAAATACGTCGAAAAACAAACAGAGCTACCAAACGAGTTGTTGGCCCATAAAAACGGAATTTTGTTACTGCTGTTTTTTTTTGGGGGGCTTTTGTTTCAGTTAATCTTTTATCGGGCTTTATGCAAATCGAGAGCCGACAAGTTGCCTCAGACGGCCAACAAAGAGATCGAAGCCGGTTAAATAACAAATTGATAAATATTAATAAGGCCAGAGGGTTGGCGGCAGCAAGTGCTGCGTGCATTGCATTCGCTTGTACGCCTCACCGGCCAGCTGCGTATCTAGCAGATGCGAAATGTCATCGCTGCCAGTTACAGTTACATTTGAAGCGGGCCTCTTTGCCGCCGCGCCGCACTGCTCGTATGCAAAGCACAGCCTCGGAGAGCCAGCGGAATGTATCCGCCAGATACAAATTGCAATCATGTGTAAACAAAACAAAAGGCGCAAGAAACACGCGTGTGCTGGTAACTTGAACTCGCGATACAATCGCCCGAGTGTGCCTTGTATCCGAGAGATTGCGGCAATCTAATATTTATTAAGACGCCGTGTGACTTATGCGCGATGCCTTGACATTACCCCCTTGAATCAGCCCCATCTGATGACTCAAACTGGGTCACCAGATAATGCCGAGATACATTCGTGGGCCTCTGAAGGTACTACCTGCTGGTAGATAAGCATTCAGGGTATTAAAATATTATTACAGAGAGCTCTCTACGCTCGTGACTCAGTCGCTTTAATCAATTTTACACAAAATCATGAGTGGCCTGCAGCCAATTGAGTGATAAAGGAGGTATTTTTGCAGCCTGTTCTTGCAGTAGTAATAGTACACTCGGCTGATACGAAAACAAAGTACCTGAGCTGGAATTCCAAACCCGATAAAAGAAACCCACTGGGCAGGTATTCCTAGCCCGATTCCTTAGTTTTCTTTCCCCTGCTTGGGGACGGGGGAAAGCCAATAACTTTACCTTCGACTGGGGCTTTCCACTCCAATAATTTGGCCAGTGGCGGGCGGGGCCTGAGGCCAATTTCGATTCCATACCGACTCCGACTTCGATTCCGATTGCATTGGCGGGCAATCCGCCCAGAAGGCAATTCACAATTAGCAGTAACCTCAATGCCTCGACATGTCTCCTCCACTCATGTCACTCCGGCGGCATGGGGCAACCTTGTGCCGCTTCAAGTCCAAATGGACACGGGTATGTGCCTGCCCATGCTATATGTACCCACCACATACCGCTCGATGGATAAGTATATGCCGATCGGCGATCACCGGGCGATGGTCGATGGTCGGCGGTTTAGCTCTTTGTGCGAGTGCCGATCGTGTTCGCAAGCGACACATAAACCATAATTAAAATCGAAAAACTGTTGCCCCCAAAAAACCAGTAAACAAACCGAAAAAATGCGCGCGCGTTTGCGCACTGCGCACCTGTTTTTTATTTTTTAAAGCCAAAGTAAGATGCCAGGCTCCCCGCGCACCAGCAATCTCCATATCCCAGGTGCCCCCCAAGCTCCACCCTCGTTGCCCCATCGGAGCTGGCCAGTTTCATGAAACAATTACGAACAAAGCGAAACAAAAACAAAACGATTCGAAACCGAACGGATCCAAGCTGAGCCGAAAACCAGGCTGGGGCGATCCAAGCCAAGTTGGCCAAGCTGTTGGCCAAGTTAAGGCGACTCGGGGCTACTTTGGGGCGACTCGAGGGGTCTACTCAACTTATTGCAACGTTCGCCACCACCGCCGCCGCCGCCGCCGTTGCTGTTGTTTTTATTGGGGCATAAACACGGGCATAGTCGGGGCACAGTGGATATATAGCTACCTAGGAGCGGGTCTTTCAATATCACTAAAAGCGCCAGAAAGTTATGAGTTTAAAGCTTATTTGTGCATTTAATTCGCCCAATTTGTATGCATTAAAAAATACAAACTTTATGGCTATATTTGGGACATAACACGAATTAATTATCAGTATTGTGAACTCGAGTTTGTATTGGGAAATTGATTATACGAGTATTCACTATTTTTGGATGAAATATAGGAAATTTCAGCATAGGGCCAATTTTCTTCAAGTTGTTTCCTAAAACCTTAAGTTTCCAAACCTTGAGTCTCAGGAAACAAATTAAATAAAATTGTACGGATTATATAAAGGTGTTAAAACTAAAGGTTTTATGCAGGTGATAGTATTTCTCTGATATTATATTTAATTCTTTCCCAATAAAAATCAAACTATTCAAGAACCAGAACCAAGGGAAAATACCAGCTTATGTATAATTTTCTTTAAGTAGTTTCACAAAATCTTTAATTCTTTAATAAAAGCTTAAGTCTTAATACCTTTAGTTTTAAGAAAGAGCTTAAAGAAAATTGTACGAATGATGGTATTTTCTCTGATATTTCATTTAAAAGTGGGGAATACTCGTATTATCAATTTCCCAATACAAACCCGAGTTCACAATACCGATAATTAATTCGTGATAATTATTCTCTATCTAATAATAGAGAATACCATCAATTTTCCAATAAAAACCAAGCTACACAAGAACTAGAATCTAGAGGAAATACCAGCATATGTGTAATTTCCTAAATCTAAAGCTATTCAAGAACTACAATCTATAGGTATCTTATAATTGTTCCCTGAAAACAAAGCCATACAAGAACCAGCATCTATTGGCTTTCAAGGTGAGCCATTGTGTTTGTCATGGCTCTATTGTTGGGCTCTCGGCCCACAGTGCTTGACAACTTGGCCCGGTTTGCCTACGAATGGAGTAGCCTCTCCTGGTCCACCCCACAGCCACTCGACCCGCCTTCCAGGCCCCCCTCCGTCGTCCCCCCGCCCGGCTGATCGCTTCGATAGCTGCTCGATCGCTCGCCTTTTTAGCTTTGGCGTAAAATTGCAGAGCGATATCGTTGCAGTTGCTGCTGCCGCTGCTGCTGCTGGTGCGCCATTAATGCAGCAACTGCTGCCCACAGGAAAAAAAAATAATAGCTTCTTGAGATACCGAGGGCAGCAAGAAATTGTATAACTTTTAGGGCGTTTATCTAAATGTATTAGCAGCAACTGATTTCAGTGGCAGATAATTCTTTGAATATATTTCAAGGAGCTAAGAAAAGTGCCAGCTATTTTGTTGCTGTGTACGGGACAAACATGCAGCAAGAAACCTGTAGAATTTACAATTGCAACAACAGCAACAACGGTTAGAGCAGCGCGTATCTGCGTCAATGGTTTACTTGATTTTTTACTTTGTTTTTTATTTCGCTTTTTGCTCGCTGCTGGGCGCATTTGCAATTGAAGCGTGGCTCACACAGATACTCGCTCGCACACACACACACACACACCCAAGCACCAACACTCGCGGTCGAGCGGCTTGGATATGAACGTGTTTTTTATATAACTTTTTTATGCGCATAGTTGTGTTGCTGCTATTTTGGTGGTTCATAAAACTTGTTGCCGTTTGTTTGTTGTCGATTTCTGCATATTTTCGGTGGGAATATTTGGCATTTTGTGTCTTGGAATTTTGTTTTTCCCCCGGACCCAGCGATAGCCAGATACAAGATAGGAATTAATAAATGCATTCGCCAGTGAGTCATAAACAAATGCATTGGGAAATTCGTGGCGATAAGATGGGGAGGCCGAAAAGGTTTTGCCGCAAATGGAAAGTGAGTTTTGCACACGCCATGCCATTTAATTGAATAGATAAATCATTCGAAAATGTGTTATCTCACTCAATTTAGTGTCAAATTGCTGCTCCCCCCAGCTCAATCTCAACTCAACTCAATCTCAACTCAACTCGCATGACTCCCAGTGTGGGTCTTGTGCAATTTACTGATTATCTCATAATCATCCTCTCGTGTGCCTCAATTTGTCTGCAGCAGGCTTTCCTCCGCGGCCTAATGATGCTTGGAAATTAACCATGGATTACATAAATAAAAATAACATGAAGCAGCAAGGCAAAACAAAAGCAGGCAACAAATTTGATTTTATTAAGTTTCGCCTGCATTTCAATTTTGGCATTTACAACATTTTTTCAGTCGCTGTGCCTGATTTATTCCGATTTTGGCGGGCCGCATTTCAGTGAAAGTTGAGCGGGTTCAAAACAACTGCCACCGCCACCAAGGGTTGTGTCAATGAACCGAACTTGGAACTCAACTTGGGCGCTTGCACAGTGCACTCCCCTCCCCAATTTTGGGCTGACAGTGTCAAGGTATGGCCCTAATCTCTGGCTAATAATTCAGGGGGGCTTATCGGGTTGCTCACGTGGTTTCGCTATCAAGATGTTCTAAATATAATCCAGTGACCGGCAATAGAATTGGCTTATTCAAATACGGGTGGACCAGCCTAACAGGAATTTGGAATAACAAGTTTGCTTTGGGTGACTTTTTGATTTATCAAGTTGTGGTAAGATGTATTTTGAAATTGGTTTTTGACTCTCAGTTGTTGAGGTTTGAATAGCTTGAATGTTTGCGTCAGCGGGAATTTATTTAATGTTTCAACCAACTCGTCGACAATTTCATAAATTGTTTTGGCAGTCATTTCATATAATTGTAGCGCAATTGCTTTGAAAGCTTTAAGGTTATAACTGCTCACAAATTTTGGGCAAAAAATATGTGTTTTTGGCAACTTGGCAACTTTAAGTCCCTTATAATAATTCCCAAATGCTGGGTATGTTCATTTATGGAATATTCGTATTTATAGTCGATTAACAAAAGGCAATTTTTAATTTTNTTGAATGTTCGTATTTATAGCATTTCCCTTATAGCAGTGATAAACTCAACTAAACTGCTTTTCAATTTTAACTCTCTTAGGTTATAATATTGTAATTCCCAGAGGTTAGTTATATAATTGTGTGTTTTTGGGTTTGTTCACCTAACTGAACTGCTTGGAATCTTTAATTCCCAAATGTCAGGTATATGTCTTTTTTGGGTCGTTTACAAATTGCGTGGCTGATAAAAAGGCAATTAACCAAAGAATTTACCTATCTATAGGATTAACATCATAGAAGCGATTGCCTTAACCAAACTATTGGAAATTCGTAAGTTTAAGGTATATAATCGTGTGTTTTTGGGTTTGTTTACAAGTATTCAACTTGATATTGAGGAGTTTACTCATGGAATTTACCTATTTATAGTATATTCCTCATATAACAATTATTCATGGAATTTAGGTATTTATACCATATTCCTTATAGTGGTAAACAACTATACCACTTTAAACCCCTGAGGTAATAACAATTTATACGTTTGGGGTATAAGATCTCGTGTTTTGGGCTTGTTTACCAATTGTAAAAAGGCAATTACTCATGGAATTTTCACAATATTGCTCCCAAAACTGCTGGGAAACTCAAATTCTTTCCAGTTTTTCCTATTGGAACGCATAACGAACTCCTTCTGAATGAAAACTACCGGCAGCCAAGATGCTAAATTTAGTTGCCATTGAGAAAACTGTGTTTTCGGGACCCCCTTCGGCGGTGGGAGCACTTCAAGGGGGACCAACTGTGGGGGGGATTGCATTACTCACCTGTTGCGGCAACAGGTAGTTGGGGCTTTACGACGGACGGCCTCTGCGATAGCCGAGAAGGAGGCCACGCGAAGAGTTTCGGCACAATCGCAATCGCAGGCGCAATAAAACAATTCCAATTACTCGCTCACTTTCGATTTGATCGGCCGATAAGGCATTAACATGGAAAAGCGCTGTGTTAACACGGTAAATACAGAACAAACACACTTGTGGCGGCGCTCGCGTTTTCAAAACAAAACCAAAAATCCCACCAACTTGTATTTCGGAGCGGGGGCTTTTTTTGTTTTTTGTTTTTGGTTTTTTGCTTTTTTGGTTTCTTGTGTTTTGTTGATTTTGCTTCTTTCACGTTTTCTGTGTGTGTCTGTCCCGCTTGCTCTGGGGCGCCTTCGCCCTAACCGGTTTTGTTTATGCTTCGTGTTTTTTATGCTGTTGCTGCTGCTGTTCCTCTCACTCCTTCGCGGGGAAAATATGCTGCAGTTGCATTTACGATGCTTAATTACGATTCCTGGCAGTTTTTAGTAAGCCAGAAAAACACACACCCACACGATCACACCCGCTGAGAAAAGTAAACAAACGCGAGGGCAGATGAGGGCAGAGCAGGCGCGCAGGCGCAGATCGAACCTTTTTCAAAGGAATTCCGGGCCACAGGTGTTGGCTCTTGCGATGTTTCGGTATTTGGTTCTCGGGTTTCCCCTCGGCTCTGTGTTTTCCCGTTCGTGGGTTTCCCTTTGGCCCTGTCGGGGCTTGGTTGGTCTTGTTTGTCTTTCTGGCTGGCACGGCGCGCACTTGCTTAGCTTGGGTTTTTGGCAAAGTTTCGTACTCCGATAGCTATTTTCGGTAAAACACGCAAAACGCTCACGTCCGGTTGCGACGGCGGTCAAAAAAAAACTAACCGGAAAATTCGAATTTATCCATATTTATGCCCTCCGCTAAACCAGTTTGTGTTCAGTCCAGCGACGCTTGGGATTTTCACTCCAAAACGTCAACGGTCTCTTTGTTTACCTCGCCCACCTGTTGAGCGGGCCCAGGCTGCGGTATTTATACCGAAATATACCAAATATAAGCAGTGCTCCAAACGGTTCGCGTTGCCAGTCCCTACAGTGCTGCCATTCGGGAATTTAAAAACTGACTGATATACATTTAAATATATGCAATGTTATGATATATAATAAATGCTCTCTTTAATTCTTGTTTGGCTGTATGCTTATTATAGACTCTTTTATTTTGTAATGCATGTAAAGGGTAATTTAATCTAAGTCTAATTCATGTTCAAAAGCACTCAATTTGTAGAAATCAAAACACTTGATCGCCACATCTAAAACAAGGATTATTTCTGTAGGACATTGAAGGACATTGTATTTTGTACTATAAATATATGTGAACTTTACTTTCGTATGCAAGATCAATATATAAAATAAATAATAATAATATATGTACATATATATATGACAACAAGCTAAAAATATGTATTATTTTTAATCAAATATACAAAATGTCATAAAATATACGTAAACACATGGACCAGTATTATGAATGTGAACTTTGTTCAATTTAGTTTCTTATTGCAGTTCCCTGATGAAAACATTTAGAAACTTTAGTGAAGTCACCTACATGGTATATGTTAATTTGTGACAACTTGCAGCATAACCAAATCCACGAAAGATGTGAGAATTAGGCTTTTTTAATAACATATAAGTAGTGCATCTCAATATTTTACTCAAGAACTTCAAGCGGATATTATTGACAGCTGGATATAATTTAGAAATAGACGATTCTAACATTTATTTAAAGCTTTACAGCTTTAAAATATTTTCACTAAGAATAAAGCAAAATAACACTAAGGCTGGTTAATTTCCATGGTTTTGAATCCTGATTGACAAATCCAACCATAGCCTAGCTAGAGATGGCCTGGGCGGCATCACTGCCGGGCTTCCGATCCGACTGGGCACACTGATCGGTCACTCACACACCCGCTTCAGAATTCAAACAAACGGCAAATTTGCCCCTTCACAATAGCATTTTTTTTGTTAAATTTATTGATTTCCGCCCAAATTTGTGTTGTGTTTTTGTGTTCTGTTTTACCACCGCGTCATGTCCAAGCCGACCTCCAATGTGCTGCGCCCCAAGGGAAATGCCCTGGCCTGGAAGCCGGAAAATGCACCCACAGCCCACGGCTTGCAGAAGAAAAACCTGCTGCCGCCGAAAAAGGTTAGTGATTCCTCGGAAATTGTCCTCCCAGGAATTTGCTCATAAGCTTGCCCTGCAGGCAACCGGCGAGAACATGCTTCCCCCCGCCCCTAAGCCCCTGGCAGGACCCTCCAGGGCGGGAACCTCGGCAGCGGCCTCCTCCTTGCAAAAACCTCCTTCGGCAGCCTCCACAGCAGCATCGGGAACCACTGTGAAAGCGGCAGCTCCTCCGCCGGCCTCAGAGTTTGCAGTCCCAGCTCCGGTGCCGCCAAAACCCGCCACAGCAGCGGCATCTGCCTCCGGAACTGCGGCAGAGAAACCCAAGACTGGTGGGTACTTGGCTGCCGAGATTAACCTTCGATAACCTCCCGAATCCATGCAGATTCCCAGGCCCAGAAGCCCAAGAAGACCTGGCAGCTGAACAACTTCGATATCGGGCGCATGCTGGGCCGCGGCAAGTTCGGCAACGTGTACCTGGCCCGCGAGAAGGAGTCCCAGTTTGTGGTGGCCCTGAAAGTGCTCTTCAAGCGGCAAATCGACGAGTCCAAGGTGGAGCATCAGGTGCGGCGGGAGATCGAGATTCAGTCGCATCTCCGGCACCCGCACATCCTGCGCTTGTACGCCTACTTCCACGACGATGTGCGCATCTACCTGATCCTGGAGTATGCGCCCCAAGGCACCCTCTTCAATGCCCTGCAGGCGCAGCCGCTCAAGCGCTTCGACGAACGCCAGTCGGCCACGTACATCCGGTCCCTGTGCTCGGCCCTCCAGTATCTGCACGAGCGGGATATCATTCACAGGGACATCAAGCCGGAGAACCTGCTGCTGGGCCACAAGGGCGTCCTCAAGATCGCCGATTTCGGGTGGTCCGTGCACGAGCCCAACTCGATGCGCATGACGCTGTGCGGAACGGTGGACTACCTGCCGCCGGAGATGGTGCAGGGCAAGCCGCACACCAAGAACGTGGACCTCTGGAGCCTTGGAGTGCTCTGCTACGAGCTGCTGGTGGGCCATGCGCCCTTCTTCTCGAAGACCTTCGACGAGACGTACAAGAAGATCCTCAAGGGGGACTACAAGCTGCCCGAACACATCTCGAAGGCGGCCGCCCATCTGATATCCAAGCTGCTGGTCCTCAATCCCTTGCATCGCCTGCCACTCGACCAGGTGCTGGTGCATCCCTGGATACTGGCGCACACGCAGTGAAGGTCCGCTCGCGTTTCTGATTGCGTTTTTTATTTTCTCGTTTAAGTTGAGCGGCGCCGCTTGAGTTACAATTCCGTTGGCCGGCCGCACTAAATTAACGTTTATGCATTAAGTTTATTTTATCATTACCAATAAAGTTTGTGTGTTTCTGGCTTATGTGGCTAACTAATCTCTAGCGAAATGAGTGGAGTGGAGCATTCGAAAGCAAATGCGGAGGAGGCTGCAGCGGCTGTAGCGGCGGCGGCGACAAAAACACAGGCAACATTGCCCAAATGCAGTGAAGCGAGATATTCTTATCACAGAAAACCAAGTACAAAAGGCGGGGGTGCGTCGATGCGCGATGAAGTTTTCGAGCTCTGGATATGAAAATTATGGTATTGTATTGCAAGTATGGCTAGAAAATAGGTCGCCACCTCTGTGGTAAAGTAAAGTCGAACCGCGAGCCAGTCTTAGTATTAAATCGGTTCATCAATTCATTCAATAAACCGCCTGCCTCCGGTGCAATTGTCATCTCAGGAGCACTATCTGCGAGTTACCGAGAAGTGAGCTTAAACCTTACTTAACTACGCTACAGCTTAGGGCGTGCTCACACGGGAGGTGAATCCGATTTGAAATCTTCATGTATAATACACATTCGCACGAATGTTGGGACTAACCAGGCGCTTGGCTCGCGAGATTTCCATTAATTCTCCGGGTTCTCCAATGCCAATCTCAGCAAATTTATTTAACTAATGCCTAATGGCCTCGCCGCCCTTCTTCCGCGCCGCCGCATTGGAGTAGTCGTCCTCTGCAAAGGGTTAAACATCAAATAAGGCTTCTTTTTTGCTTGGATTCTGTGTGCCCACCGTCCTGCTCCTCGTCCATGCCGTCCTCCAGGTGAATGCCCTCGGCAAACTCCTTGCCCTGGTCGGCCATGATCTCGTTGTTGAGGTTGTCCGTGTCGAGCAGATGCTGCGGCTGCTTCACCGCCACATCGCCCACGTCGTCGTCGTCGTCACCCTCGCCGCCATCGGCGCCGCCCGCTCCTGCGGCCGCCAACTGATCGGCCATCTGCTTGGCGGGCTCGTCGGGCACGGGTCCCGGACCCGGGGCCGGCAATTCGCCGTCGAAAAGGTTCTGTCCACCGCCGGCGGCCGGCAAATTGAAGCTGGGCTCGTTCAGGGCGTCCTTCACTTCATGGGCGCCGGAATCTTCGAGCGGCTTTGGAGCCACGCCCAGGTTCTTGTTGGCCATTTCGTTTACGGCGTTTGCATACCGATTGTTGTTCTCGTTTTTGGGCAGCTCCTCGGCCGCATTGTCCACGTCCACGGCGTCCCCCTTGCCGTCTACTTTGGCCTCCTCAAAGTTCTCCGGAATGGGCGCCACGTTTTCGGGCAGCTTGCGTTCCGGCTTGGCAGGCGGCACGGCGAGCGGGGGGAAGCCACTGCTACTGATGCTGCCGGCGGCCAATTTGGGGGCCACGGAGGCGGCGTTTGCCGCCTGAGTGCTGCTCTTGCGCGGAGCAGTGAGCGGGGAAACGGCTCCGTCGGCGGCCAGCTGGGGCTCCTCCTGCTGCGCCTTCTCGCCTAGCGACTTTTGAGCAATCTGAAAGTTTTCAACAGAGATTATTATCTGACTGTGGTTGTTGCGCACAGCAAAGGGCAGCAGCGGCTCCGGCTGCGGCTGCAGTTCGTTTGGCCCGCCACCAGGAGTCCCAGCAGTTGTGTTAGTTGTTGTTGCATTGGTTTGGTTTTGTTTTGGGTTAGTAGTTAGCAGATTTACCCCGCTGCCGATCCTGTAGAGGCCGTCACTCACTTGTACTTGCGCGTCGAAGGACTTGGCGTTGCGCGGCTTCTCGATGCTGTGCGCCACCTGTCCGGGGCTCGAGCGGTGCGTGGTGGGCGTTTGCTCGGCGGGCTTGTTCATCTGCTCCTGGTGGCCATGGGAGGGCGCCTCGGCAGGCTGCACCTTGGGCACATAGGGGCAATTGGCCTTGTACTCTGTTAGTGTGGTTTCCAACGCGTGTATCTTGTGCTCCGATTCCCGATGCAGCTTCTCTAGTTTCTCCTGCATAACGAAACGAAATTGGGAGTGGAAACAGCAAGATTTTAAGGTGCCGAGCTCACCTTCCAGGCGGACACCTCCTCCACCCGGCTGGCCTTGTCCTTGTGCACGTCGTCCAGGACTTTCTGGAGCTTTTGATCGAAGGCATGCGTATCGGCGATGTACTTCTTCTTGCTCTTGAGGCACTCGGCCTCCAGGTCGGAGTACTTCATCTCCAGCAGCTTCAGCTTCTCCAACTGCGCGTCGAACTTCTCCTGCAGGGCCCGCTCCGTTTCCTGCTGCTTCTGGGCGGCCTCGGCCAACTGGCTCTCGTACTTCTCCTGCAGACTCATCTTCTCCGTGCGCAGCACGCTCATCCGCTTCTCGGCGGTCACCTTCTCGGCGGTCAGGGCTGCAGGGGGAGCGGGTTAGCGGGTTAACAGTGCCAAACAAGGGAAATTTAAGTCAGAAACTTACATTGCATTTGGACGCTGAGGCCCTCCTGGAAGGCGCGGCTCTCGTCCAATTGGTGCTGTGACATTTGGTATATCACAATCATCATGATGAGCACAAGGAACATGCTCATCAGGATGCACAGCCGGACGCGTCCGGTGCGCGCAAACCGAGTCGAGCTCATTGCGGACGTAAAACAATCCTGAGTGTTGTGGTTTTCAATTGTTCTGGAATTCTAGTGAAAAAGTTATGCGTGTGTTGCAAAATTCTTTTGTTGTGTTTCCGCGGCAGTGTTGGCTAGCGCTATCAGCAGCAGCGATAGCAATAGCGCCGCGGCGATAGCCCCGAATCGATAGTTGAACCACAACAAAGCGGAACACGAACAAATACGTTTAATTTTGGTCCGAACAGCGTGCGCGAATTTAGCTGTTGCCCGGGACGCAGCCCTCAAATTTAAAGTAAACAAGTCAATTAGCCGCCGAGTGTATTCCAGAAGCAAAATGTGAGTTTCAGTTAGTGTGGTAAAGGGTTTGGGTACACTGGATCGAAGCTATCGCTTGGCGGCGGAGGGTGGGGAATTTATTTAAACATTTAATTAAATGGTCTGAGAGACACCACTCACACACGGCCAGCGTATATAGGCGCCTCAGAAGTGTGCGGCAATCAAATCAATTTAATAAAGGTGCTCGAGCCGTGTGATAAACACGAGAAATTACGTAAATCTCGCACAAGTGGTTGCCGTTGCTGCCCCCCAAATAAGAGTAATTCACTCCAATAACCATTATCGCAATTCAATAGGTATCTCGATTCCCAAAGTGTAACGCACAGCCCATAAAGCACACACTTGTCGCTGTGCCCAAGCCCCTGGGACCCGCTTTTGCACTTTTCGGGCAATAATCAATAACCCGATTGGACACCTCGCCGTCCTCTCACCTTTGGAGCCTTTATAGCAGTCCTAAATGTCTACACTTTTATCGCTTAAAAAAAACTTTGGGCTCGCTTACCCGATATCTTTATGCTGGATATACATATGCTTATCAGGAAAAAGAATCGAAACAGATAGCAGCCCGTCTGGGTTTATCCAATTTTCAAAAAATAACTCTCAACTTTTACTTGCATTCATCTAAACTTGGCTTTCATTTGAAGTGAAATCTGAAATACTACGCTAAAAATGAGTTTTTAACCATGAAATATAAATTTAAATGGACATATGCGCATAAAATCTGTATGAAATTTGCAAGTTAACTGAAATAATATAAAAATTTGCAAGTTTAAAATGCTTCAAAAAATATCCGAATACAAAATAAAAAATAAACTAAGATAACAGGCAGTCTTGGTTACCCAATTTGTATCAAATGCAACTCACAGCTTTTATTTAAATTGATAATAAATGTGTTTTTTTTTATAGATTAGAAAGTAATCCCAGATAGAACCTTAAATTTATCGAATTGTTTGTTTTTAAACATAAGTTTTTCTAGTACATATGGATAATAATAGCATACTTTAAATATGCATACTGAAATAAAACAAAACTAAAACCCGAATTCAACAAAACACGTTTGAAGTAAGCCTCCCAAACCTTCCAGCTCTTAAGAGAATGGAGCATATGTCTTCTAAAAGTGTTAAAAAATATATTTTATATTAAAGTATTAAATATGTTTAATTGGATAATATGCTTATAGAAATGAGACAACCAGTCATGGTTACCCAATTTGTACCAAATTTAGGGATAATAATGGTTTTGGATAATGGATAATGGCATAACCGATTTAAATAAAACACGTGTGAAGTATGCCTTCCAAAACTTCCAGTTTAAACTTTCCTACTACATACTTCTCCTCAAATGTTTACAAATATATTTCCAGTGTTTAAAATATGCTTATCCGAATAAAATAAAATGATAAAGACCAGTCTTATCTGCCGGACGATGTGGGAACCCGTTAGGCGGCCTTGCCTGGGCCAAATTTGAATTTTCGATCCGCTGAAACGTTTCTGTCTCAGCGTTTATTCGATTCACACCCGAGTGTAATAGTGCTAACGAAGCACTTTTAATGTTTGTTCACAACTGCAAGCTAATGGCCCCTAAAACATGTATGTAGTACGATATGTACAGCAGATTGATATGCTGCTAATCTCCGTGGGTTCGCCCGTGCATGTCAACAAACTTTGCACCCACGCCCCCCACCGCCCTTATCGCTGCTGAATAATACAATATAATATGTGTAACCGTATCAGTTCGTTATTGTTTATTGTTTAATTGGGGTAACAGAAGTCCCCCAGCGAGCCGCACACATGCAAAGTAAACAATTTGTGACAAGCGAGGGGATATTTATAAACTTTATGATACCAGTTTGCACCAATTCGAGGCAAACAATTGCGGATAATATAACAAGCAGTTACCTAATATACATAAATGTTTATTTGTAGATAGCAGACAACATGTAATGCGACTTTTAACTTTGATGTTACACTGTTGATTTGCACATTTTATATAGTTATTCTTGACGGAGCTATTATTTTGCCCGCATTTGTTCATATATACGAGATATGATTATTCATATATGCATTCCCAATGTATGTATTTTATTTATTTCACAGCATGGCAGCAAAACAAATCCTCGAGCAGCCGCAGCACCAACAATTCGCGTGAGTTATCAATAACAATCTAATTAGGCCGAGCATTTTAATCGCAAAAGCACACAATTCCTATTTGTTTTAACAATCCCCCAAACATTTACCCATGACTTAAAACCGAGCAGCAATAATTACTCCGGCACACTTGGAACTTCTCCACAGATCAGTTGGTTTTGTTCTGGGTATTAAGCGAAATTTATAGCACACAAAAGTCACTCAGCGGTTAAGTTTGCATGGAATTTAGAGCAAATGCCACAGTGGATCTTCGATAGGAATTATTACAACAAATATTGTAGAGATAAACAGCAAAATATTAAAATATTTTCGTGGGATTTGCATTGTAATAACAAATTAGTATAGTATACAAATTACTATTCAGTTCCAGATATTTTAAGTGTATTAATCTAGAAAAATACAAATAAAATCAATAAAAGAGGGTTAAAAAAAGCTTAAAGATTACCTAATGTTTGCTAATAATATTTTATTTAATTTCTTACTAGGAATGCTCATAGATTGTACTGGAACCTATTCAGTTTACAAATACACAATAATATACAATAATTTAATCAACAAAATCTCTAAAATTGTCTGCTGATCTATCCCATAAACCTTTTTCTTTACTTTTTATGGCTAGTAAGGCTGTACTACTACAGAAAACCAGTAAACGAAAGCATTTTAAAGTCCCCTCTGTCCGGATGCTCTCTGTTTTATCTCAATCATCGACTCGTCACACCAAAAAACATTTCTTTTAATAGTATATAGTACTCATACAGTCTATTGTCTACATATAGTAGACAATTTGGCACTTGGCCCCGCCTGTTCCCATCTCCCATCGCCCCTTTGGTTGCATCAAATTTGGGACACTAAACAGCGACGAGGCCGCCGATTGTGTGACATAATATGACTGCATTTTGCACTCTGTTTTTGCCCGCCGGCCTTTATTTATTTACAAATGCAACCGAAAATAGACACAAGCTAAGTCTAGATATATCAGTTGTGTATGTAGGACTACGATCTGTTGGCAGGCAACCAAATATTTCTCGCTTATTACCGGCCAACCCATTTGACCTTTCTTTTGTTTCGCCCGTTCGATAGCCCAATTACTGGTGCGAAATGATAATGAAATTGGTAGCGCAAGCGGGCCAAGTTCTTGGCCAGCCCGGACATTGTTTACATTTTGTTGTTATTGCACAAGGCACAATGCAGAATGCACAAAGCGCAGTGCAAATGCAAAGTTAACGCAGTGCAAATATTTGTCAATTAGCCAAGCGCAAGCGGGGAGCCGACTAGCCGATGCCCATTAATCCCATTCCCATTGCAGTCTCCTGCCAAAGATTATCAATGGCGGAATCGCGGGCATCATCGGGGTTACATGCGTCTTCCCCCTGGATCTGGTCAAGACGCGCCTCCAGAACCAGCAGATCGGGCCCAATGGCGAGCGGATGTACAAGAGCATGTAAGTGTGAGCACTATCTACCAGGAAGCTTATCTAAATATAATGTAATCCCTCCAGGTTCGACTGCTTCCGCAAGACATACGCTGCCGAGGGTTACTTCGGCATGTACCGCGGCTCCGGCGTGAACATCCTGCTGATCACCCCCGAGAAGGCCATTAAACTCACCGCCAACGACTACTTCCGGCACAAGCTGACCACCAAGGATGGCAAGCTGCCCCTGACAAGCCAGATGGTGGCCGGCGGTCTGGCCGGTGCATTCCAGATCATTGTCACCACGCCGATGGAGCTGCTCAAAATCCAGATGCAGGATGCCGGCCGAGTGGCGGCGGCTGCCAAGTTGGCGGGCAAGACGGTGGAGAAGGTCTCGGCCACCCAGCTGGCCACGCAGCTGATCCGGGAGAAGGGCATCTTCGGGCTGTACAAGGGCATCGGGGCCACTGGTCTCAGGGACGTGACGTTCTCGGTCATTTACTTCCCACTCTTTGCCACGCTCAACGATCTGGGTCCCAGGCGAAACGACGGCTCCGGCGAAGCTGTTTTCTGGTGAGAAGCAGCCCCCCAATCGAGTGTGTGCTGTTGTTAATTCTGAATTTGTTCCGCAGGTGTTCCTTCCTGGCGGGTCTGGCAGCTGGATCCACCGCTGCCCTGGCCGTCAATCCCTTTGACGTGGTCAAGACGCGTCTGCAGGCGATCAAGAAGGCCGACGGCGAGAAGGAGTTCAAGGGCATATCCGACTGCATCACGTAAGTGCCAGGAAAGTCTTTTTAATGTCCCCGACTAACCTTGCTGTGCCACCCTTAGGAAAACGCTGAAGCACGAGGGACCCACGGCCTTCTTCAAGGGCGGCTTGTGCCGAATGATCGTGATTGCTCCTCTGTTCGGTATCGCCCAAACCGTGTACTACCTGGGCGTGGCAGAGAACCTGCTGGGCGTTCAGAAGAAGTAAAGCGAGTGGAGTGGAGTGAGAGATGCCCGACAAAAGGCGGATAGTTAAGACACAGAAGCATTTTAAGCCTAAACTCTGAGTGTATATTGTATCGTGTACCGTGTACCGTGTTTAAATGTTATTGCTGTCCAGGAATGTTATGTAAGGTCTCAGTGTTAGGACAAAAGTTATCGATCATTATCGTTGTTAAAGTTTTCCCCACACCCCATACTATATATATGTGCGATGTATACTTTCAATGAATCCTATTTACTACCTGTACGTGTACGTATTTTGAGAACAGACCATGTCAGAAGTCAACTGATACGCCAATGACAATAAGATATAACAAATCAGAGCTAATGTTACGTGAATGTTTTGTGTTATAGTATAATTTATAGCTGTTGCGTTTGAATACTGCCTGTTGCCTCTCTTTATACACAAACAAACATACGAATATGTACTTCCCGAGCGACCCGTTTGCTTCAAAGCGTATTATAAATGCATTTTTGTTTGCTGCTAGGCCAAAGTGTAACTTTTAGTAGCATTCTGTTGGATTAACTTGACTAGAACGAATTGTTTACCTTTTGAAAAGCCGTCAGGTATTAATATCGAAAAAAAGCAAATACACAAAATAATAAGAAAATATAAGAAATGTAAATAGTTCAGTCATGGTTTAGTTTTGTACAATCATGGGCGAACAGAAGAAGGCCAAATTTAAGTAAGATCTGCAGCAAGCGCTGTTAAGTTTGCCCTGATCGTTACCGATTCCGCTCCATCCAGCTTGCTGCCGAAAATCTTAAACGGCGGTCTTGCGGGAATCATGGGCGTGACGTGTGTGTACCCGCTAGACATGGTGAAGACACGATTGCAGAACCAGACGATCGGTCCCAATGGCGAGCGGATGTACACGAGCATGTGAGTGGCCCGAGTGGGATTGTTCGATCATTGCTCCGGCCGAGGACTCATGCTCCAATCTTCAGCGCCGACTGTTTCCGGAAGACTATAGCGAGTGAGGGTTTCTTTGGCATGTACCGCGGTTCCTTTGTCAACATCCTGCTCATCACCCCCGAGAAGGCCATCAAGCTGACAGCGAACGACTACTTCCGCTACAAATTGACCAGCGATAGTGGCCAACTTTCGCTGGCGCGTGCCGGGTTGGCCGGCGGGCTGGCCGGAATGTTTCAGATCGTGGTGACCACGCCCATGGAGCTGCTCAAAATCCAAATGCAGGATGCCGGTCGCTTGGCCAGCATTGCAAAGGCCGAGGGACGCAAAGTGGAACGGGTGACGGCCCTGGGGCTAACCAAAAAAATGATTGCAGAGAGGGGGCTGTTTGGGCTGTACCGAGGTATTGGAGCTACTGCCACGCGAGACATAACCTTCTCCGTGATATATTTTCCCCTTATGGCCAGCATCAACGACAGGGGACCACGCAAGGCCGACGGTTCCGGCGAGGCGGTCTTCTATTGGTCGCTTGTCGCGGGGATGGTGGCCGGGATGACGGGGGCCCTCTTGGTCACCCCACTGGACGTGATCAAGACCCGTCTGCAGTCGGGCACTAAGGAGTACAAGAGCTACCTGGATTGTGCGCGAACGACGGCAAGGGAAGAAGGTGTGCAGGCTCTTTTCAAGGGCGGCCTCTGTCGTATCATGGTGGTGGCACCTCTGTTTGGCATCGCACAAATGTTCTACTTCTTGGGGGTGGCCGACAAACTGCTCGGCGTCGACAAGAAATAAGTCTAGACGTGTCCTTGGGCATCCCAAAATTTGATTCATGAGGAATACACAAAATCCATAAGCGTGAAAACATTTTGACGCGTGTAATTTTATATTAATTCTACTTTTTTAACGTATATCGATGATAGTAAATTTTCTTTTGAGTCAGCCCTCGGATGATCTGCAGCCCATCTCTCATATCACATTCCCTTTGTTGCCGTCTCTCGCTCGACTCCCTAGATCACATCGGCCGGCTGGCTCCGGGGCTGGGGTCCGGTATCGGCGGTCAAGTCCTCGTAGCGGGCGCGTTGCCAGCGGGCCACGGCGGCCCGATACCAGTCGAGGAAGAGGGCCTGCCGGTAGAGGATGATGCCCATTTGCAGGATGATGAAGCCCATTATGGTGATTACGTTGATGTACTCCCACTCCATTACGACCACAAACACCCAAATGAAGTACACACGCAGTCCGTCGGCCAACAAGCGGTTGGAGCTCGACGAGTACATGGCGATGAAGAGTCCGCAGAAGTTGTAGAGGGCGCACGAGAGGGTGAACCCCATGAGGGCCAAGACCAGGGCCGGGTTCTCCCTCAAGGCCGGCCAGAGATCGCTCCAATCGTCGAAGACGGACCGCGAGCCCTCGCCAAAGGGCATGCCGCTGGGCATGAAATGCAAGGCAATGGCCAGCAGCGAGGTGATACCCAGGCCGAAGATCCCCTGCCATCCGGCCGCCTGCAGGGGCGTCACGTTTGAGGTCTTCAGCTGCTTCTCCTCCACCACGTACTGCAGGCCGTGCAGGATCTCGGCAATGAGGATCAACAGGTCGCCGGTGAGTATCGACTTGTGGTCCGTGTGCGGCAAGGTCACCCGGTCGTAGTCCACGCGCTGAATGTCCAGCGAGACGATGTCCAGCAGGCCGCAGGAAATGGTGAAGATGGCCAGCCAGTGGCGGGAGCTCAGCGTGTGGTTGAGGAACATGGTGCTAAAGATGCCCACAAAGATGAGAGCGGCCCCTGCAAAGAGATTACGGATGAATCACGGCAAGATAGGCGTCGGCGGGCGGGACACACACCCCTTATCATCTGGAAGCTGGTGGCGTAAGTCAAGTACAGGCCGGTGAAGAGCAGAATGGAGGAGATCACGTCCAGCAGCGTGGGCAGGAGCATGCTCAAGGGGCTGAACTCGCTGCTGTCCTGGCTCAGAATGTTGTTCAGCTCGGCCACGGGCTGGTGGCATGGGAGAGGGATTAAAGCAAACTTGGAAGTGGGGCTAGGTCTTGGTACTTACCCCGCGACGACAGGAGACCAGGCGCGCCAGCTTGAAGACCAAAAAGCACAGAAATTCACCCAGGAACATGAGCAGGGTGAAGACCACCGGATGCTGGAAGCCATGAAGAAAACCATCGCTGCCTGTCACCTGCTGCTGGTTGGCCCACCTGCAAAATAATACCAATTAATTGGAGGTTTTTCGTTGCTTAGAACCTGCAGAGACACGCACTTGACCACCAGAACGTTGAAGGTGCCGCTGAGCACGAAGATCAGCGACAGGAAAACGCGATGATCCATTTTTTCTGTTGGTTTTTTTCGAGCGCCCTCCTAATTCGATTACTGCTGCCTTGTGAAATGCAAGTGCAAACTGTAGCTGCGCAGTGATAGCTGCGAGTGTGTGGGCTCCAGGTTGGATGCCGAACGGCCTTCGGGTGCTCGCAAATCTGCAACAAAGGCTGCACTTTTCACCACTCCCTCTCAAGGTTGGGCCGAAAAAAGCACTATAGAAAAGTGCGATTTACTTGGGTTAATTCAGTTGATTTTAACTTCTGATTATGGCTTCTTGTAAAGGTGTAAAACTAGCACAAAATAAATACGCACAGTGACAAAATTTAGAGTTGTAAACAGCTTTGTTTTGCTACAAATTAAAACACTGCCAGCGGAAAATTTTTGCGATGCATTCTGCGTTGGTCGCGTTGCCAACTGCTTTTCTGCCGAGTGCCAATGTGACCATAGGGGATGATCTAAATATTCCAAAATCTAACTGTACTAAATTTACCATGAAACGGTCTTTTGAATTTCAAAGGAAGCTTTTCGCAAATAACGACTTGGGGGATCCCCAAATGTAACAATATAAGTAGATTAAAAAACATGTTTTAATTCAAAAAAATTAATTTTAAAAGGGTTTTTATGTATTAAATATACAACTGTATCTAAAAAAAGCAAACAAAGAAACCTAATATGCAAAAACAAAGAACGTCTTTAGTTTAAAAGTGTTTTTATAGGCTTTTATTAAACTCAAACTTAAAAAATATCACAGGATATGAAAAACCATTAAAATGAAAATACATGAAGTGATGTTAGTGCATCTCAGTTGCCTAATTTCCAGCATTCGCCTGCGTTGCGTTCTGTGCGTTTTTCCTGTGAACAAGTAAAAACCAAAGTCAGTAACATTTTCGACACATTTGATCAACGAACAATGCAAACAATACTACGAAAAAATGGAAAAGCGTGCCTTGATTCCTTCTCACCTGTATTCAGAAGTGTTTTTCAAGTTTTGTGATTTTGTTTGTAATTATCAGTGGTTCTAGTTTGTCTAATTGTTGTGCAGTGTTTGGAGTTATTCTAGAGCTCGTCGCGGAATTGGTCGGAGGAGGGCAGCTCCACCTCCTCGACGGAGCCCAAGTGTATAGTCTTGTTTGGCCTGTGGAACTTTGGTATGTATTCGACCGAGTCGCTGTTGCTAACCACCGAGTTGTGTAGATGTTCCGTGGGTGCCGCGGGATCGGGACTAGTGAGTGTGATTTTGGAGCCAGTGGCCACTCTGTGGAATGTATGCAGGTTGGTTGCGTGTAATGTATGGTATAATGTGTACCGGGGAGTGACGATCAAAATCATACAAGTTCAGTAAGCAATTATTTACAAACAACGAAGAGTCTCCTTACTTTTCAAATACATAATTTTGGGCAGAATAAATTCANGCAATTATTTACAAACAACGAAGAGTCTCCTTACTTTTCATATACATAATTTTGGATAAATTCACATTATACCCATTCTTTATGGTTAATGATTGTAAAATTATGTTCCGCTATGGAATATCTTAAAAACATTAAAAGGAATTTTAAGTTTTATATGGCATTCTTCAATTAGAATGTTCGCTGTGGACCCTACGTTGATATAATTTCAAAATTATTTCAGAACCTAAAATTTCTCATGAAATATCATGTCCCTGATAGAGGGAACTTAATTTGAGTTAATATTTCGTTGCAGTTTTGTTACAGATGCCTAAGTTTAAGAGCTATCATTTTGAACGCACTGTTTCGGTTGTGTTATCATGTCACTGATTTGTGATTAGTAAAGCGCTACTAGGCTGGGTTTTAGTTTCTGGGCACATAAACAAGGGCTCAATTTGGTTGTACCTTATGTACAGCTCTGTGAGGTGCTTGTAGTCGAAGAAGAAAGATCTGATAGTGGTTGGAATCTATTGGCGCTGGCGGGATCCACCGCGTGCTCCGCGCAACTTTTGCGGGTTTCTATTACATCAGATCAGACAGTAATCAATGTTCCGGACACAGACCCACCCACCGTCTTACCTGTCCCTGGCCAGCATGCTGGCCTCCACATCCAGGCTGCGCGGCTGCCGGAAGTCGCACTCCAGCGAGAAGGCCGAGTCGCCGGGCGTGATCAGTTCCGGATCATTCTGGATGACCACGATGTTGGTGTACAGATCGCCGTCCTTCAGGGTCTGGCATTGGTCCAGCTGGAAGTTCATCTCCAGGGAACGGGACCCCTGGCTCACTGTGGGTTTCATGAAGCAGGGTGGCGTCTGCTTGTAAAAGCTGCCTCGGGTGTACATCACCCCCGTGAAGGGTTTCTCCGTCTCCAGCACCACGTTCATGGAGTCGGCGCCGCACTTGAGGTTCACCTTTTGGATGCCCTGGTCGCTGCCCTCGATTTTAAAGGTATCCGAAAGGTCTTGTTCCCAGATTTCTGCAACAAAGCGAGCAATTTTCTTGGGTGACATTTGACCAAATCAAATGGGCTTTAATCGATTTTCGTTGACTGTTTTTTTTGTCTTCTTTTGAAAGATTTCGAAATCATCTGCGTACACATTTGTAGGTTGCATTTACAGGTTTCACTTATATTTGAATACACTAAAAAGGCCGTTTTGTCTTTTATTAATTATATATTAAATAAATCAAATAAAAAAAGTACAAAAAGGTCTTCATTTCTGCCCCTTGAAGTTGCTATCTAAAATACTTGCCTAGTTCGAAAATATTAAAATAAATAGCTCTTGCTTTTATTTTTAAAATATTAAATCTAATCCCTCCACAAAAACATATGCTTTTGTTGCTTAAGCTGGCAATCTAAAAGGGTTTCTTTTACTCTAAAAACTATAATATAAAAGTACTTTTTTAATGACAAATTAAGACACTTTTCCGGTTGAAACTTTCCATTTTCTTTGTTTCTATTTAAACACCATTGTAGGTTTTCTTTCTGGCCAGAACCGTTACCTCTACCTGAGCCTACTTAATGTATCTGAACGTTATGGCCACCGATGCGCAAACGGTAAAGTTCACTCATCTTAAGGCCTGACAAGCCGGCATTTCTCCGCTTTCGTAACCGGTTTTTGTTTATTTTGGTCTGGCTAGAACAGCCCGCAGAACTTGGCATTGAAAATTTCTCCACTCCACTCCTATGGCGTGAATCACTCACTATCCATTCGGCCGTCCCTTTGGGGTCTTACCTTGATTCTGGTGCTTTTGTTGCTTGTTGCCCGACACGTACAAAGCCAGCAATAAATTGCAGGCCAACAAAAGCATAATGCTGTTCTGTAATCCCGACATGATGCACTTTGTTGTTACTTAACACTTTTCTACAGCGAGCAGAGTACTTCGGACACGTCTTAATAGCTCCAAGCCAAGATCTAAACTGACGAAGCCTCTGCGCCTGCGCAGCGCATATAAACCCGGCTCAAAAGCTCCGAATCGGCCATAAAAAAGAGACGGGAAGTTTGGCCGAAAGAGTTGGCCTAAGAGCGAAGTTGGCGATCGAGAAAAAACGAGAATTTGGTCAATAGCTGAGCATTAAAATGATTCGTTGCATTGTACAGCACCATTGATAAGACGAAAATTTATTGGCATCTCCAAGAGAGAGCCAAGCGAAAATGAAATTAAGTGAGTCCAGCACATAATACCCTAACAAATAAATTGAAATCCAATTTGATATCATGGACCTGTAGATATATTTTTGTTATAAGAGGAACATCTTGAACAGGGCGCCAATTTTGAAATATTTTTCTAACAGATTTCTGTAATACAAATTCAATATCAGATAAATTTAGTCAAAATGAGTTGAAATACTTAAGCCAAATATATTGGTAATACCTTCAGCCAGGGTATGGTCAATTAGATGAAGCGCCAGTTTAAGGAAAACAAAATGCGGCATCGGTCCAAAGACATTTCCGCTTTTCGCGTGTGGCATGTGGATGTATATCTGGTGTGCATTCGTTTCGCATTTTTGGCGCCGCATTCAACCGATTTTCTGTGTTGTTGCCGTTCATTATTCAAAATGTTATTAAACTTCCCCGTTTTTGCGTCTCGCTTCGACTCAGCTCGGTTCTCCTTCATGCAGTCAATTTAATATTTTTTAAGCAATGGTTTTTATCTGCTGCGGTTTTCACTGCCTTTTGTTTGCATTTACATCTTTTGTTTTTCGTTTATTGCGTTAATTAAAGCGTAATTAGTTAGCGATGCGGCTTGGCCATGCCAGCGAAAGGTGGAAGTGTCCGGTGCGCAAAATTGGCCAACAAAAATCGTTTTCCATGAAGCTTTGTGAAAACGCCTCTGGACATGATTAAGTTGTAAGGCCTCACGACGAATGCAATGTTTATGGTTGATAAGTTTGTATTGACTGGGCTATGAAATGTCTTATTTTGACATTAATATATTAATTACACTCGGTATACTCCAAATATTATACGTTAATTTGTTAGAGCTAGCACAGTTTGTAACTTACCTTTCCTATAATTTATGTGACGTTTGATTTGTTTTATGAAATGTCGTTGAGTATCTGTGATTTGTTTGTGGGACTTGTTATTTGCAATCACCTACTGATTACAGCATTTTATCAGTTCATTCAAAAAATTAAATTGCTTCTGCTATTATCGGTTATCTCAAGTTCATTTCTAGGGCAACAGATCCTCCGTGAAGGTCAACAGTAATGAATAAATAAAACAATCTGCTTTTACTTTTAATTGAATGTTTATTCATCCAGTATTTGTGAGAGTCCACTTCGATTATTTCTTCTTCAGGGCTGCCCAGTAGCGCTCCAGTTCGTTGCCCTCCCAATTGAAAGGTTTGGTAAAAACACTGAAAATGCAAAAATTTACATAATACCTTAATGGAGAGGATCGTGAAAATTAGCCAACAAATAGTGTTGGGAAAATGTAGGAAAATAGCGACAAGCATACACGTTCGTAATGTCCATGAGGCACGGAACGGACGGGGAACAAGTTCATGCCACCAGCGGGAAGTGGTGGTCAGCGATTTGGCCGCGGAGGGGGAGCGGTTTTATGGTGCCTACTGCACCGATGGCCAAGATTGACAATGATCATGCACACACACACACACACACACACACACTCTGGGCATGGAGTGGACCCCCAAACCGCAGGGAAGTGGAAATGATGTAATGGTAACATTGTATCCGAGTTGCACAATTTTCGCGGTGCTGTGCCGCCGGCTGTTGGCCAACTTCCGAGTCTCCGAGACTCGCACACTCACTTTTCGCGCAGATACCGCAGCACTTCCTGCTCCTGTTCGGTGAGTCCCAGCTGGGCTGCCTCCAGGTTGGTCTGCAGCAACTGGCGCGTCTGCATGCCGGTGAGGAAGGTGCTCACCTCCGGCAGTCCGCTGATCGTGTAGTGCATCGCCAGCTTGCCCAGCTCCACGCCGCGCTCCTTGCAGATCTCCGATGCACGCCGGGCGATGGCCTTCTGGTCCTCGCTGGCTGGATGCCAGGGCTGGGGTCCGCCGTTGGTCAGCAGGCCCAGGGCATGGGCGGCGGCACAAACCTGGCCCAGGTTCTGCGACTTGATGAAGTCCAAATAGTCGAGAAGGGTCTCATCTGCCAGGGTATACCTAGCGTAGGTGAGAACGGTCTACACACAGAAGGTTAAACTCAATAAAAATGAATATTGTAAGCTATATTTAAGCCTACATCAAATCTTCCTGCTGCTCGTGTTAAGCACTCCTTCAGGATCGAAATGGGATACGCGGATACGCCAATAAATCTGGCCTTGCCCTCCTTGACCAACTGCTCCAGCGTGGGCAGCGTTTCATTGATGACAATGTCCAAATTGGGGGCAAACTCGATGTCGTGGATCTGGATGACATCCACGTAGTCCAGACCCAGTAGTTTCAGGCTTTTTTCTACGCTCTCGCGGGTCTTTTTGGCACTAAAATCGAACATCTTCTCCACTTCGGGCTCGTAGCGCGCCACCTTGGTGGCAATGTAGTAGGACTCCCTGGGCACATCCTTCAAGGCCTGGCCGAGAACCTCCTCGGAGCGACCGTGTCCGTACCAGGGTGCGGTGTCGATGTAGTTGATGCCCGACTTGAGGGCCTCGTGCACAGTCTTAATGCCTTCATTCAGGTCGAAACTGGAGAGCAAGTCAGGTACGTAAAGAATAAAAAATCGATTTGATATAATTAAATTTAACATTTGTTTTCCACAGTGTAAAGCTGGACGCTTTAAGAGATGCACTCTGGCAGCAAAGAATACTCTTACCCATAGGCTGCACAAAGGGCGCCGCCTCCGAAAGAGACTTTTGAGACCTCCAGTCCGGTTCTGCCGAACTTTCGGTACTCCATGCGGCGCACCTTCGCCTCGTCGTGGAAACCCTTCACAAAGGTAGCCGGCAATGTTCCAGACATTCTCGATTATCCACAACTGTTGACGCTCGCTGCCAAGTCGGAGCAGCACTGGCCGTAGAGTGCGACATAATAAGCTTATATTCGGTAAATCAGAGAACATGCCTCTTTATCAGCTAGCACCGGGGAGGGCGATACAAAACGTGTGCACTTCAAGTGCTCGAGAGTGGGATGGTTCTACCCAGGGGCGGATCCAGGGGGCATTGCAAGTCTGGAGCAGAGTCATCCCGAAGAGCAAAGCCTGGAACGAGAAGAGGCATTGCAATGTGGTCTTCTCTCAGCACAAATATAACCAGTAAATTGAGTCGATTGCGGCTCGAGTGCTTGTGCCAACAAAACGCAGCTGGAAATGCTCAAATTGTCATAAATAAAGCATTTTAGAGGAGGGTATACACACATTTATATATGCATATATAGTATGTGCACTTTTTTACATATAACCGTAGATTCCGAATAAAGTCAATTGATCTGTGACTGCACCTGAGATAATCTTGGAAATGCAATAACCCGCCAGACCTTTTCAACCTAATTTTAATTTAGATTGCCATCCAATTGCATATAAAGCTGAGCTTCGTATATTTTTAGCATTTGCCTGTTGTAGAGCAAATATTTGTATTTTTGTTTATTTCACTTGATACTAAGGAAGCTTTTGAAAGATGTCTTTTTGTTTATGCTGGCCAGGCTTTTTATTTTTGCATTTACTTATAAGATTAGCTTAATGTTTAAACCGCATTGATCCTTCCTGTTTGTCCCGATCGACTTCCTCGTTTTGGCATTGCTGAACTTCAGATGCCCAATTCGGATGGCCACTCACTTGAACATGTTCACCGTCTCCAGCGTGGAGCACCAGCTGTAGGATTTGGTGAAAACGCTGCAACAAAAACGGAAAAAAACAGCAGATAAGTGTCTGTTGGCGATTGGCAATTGGAGATACAAGCTCGGAGTGGCCCGAACTGGATCAGCTTGGCTTGGATTGCGGGCTGAGCCGGCAACCAGTTTGGCCAGGCTGAGGCCAAGTTCGTGCCCGTGATGCAATGCTAACACCAAATCCGACTTGCACAGTTCCAGCTTACGTTTCGCGCAGATACATCAGCACTTCCTCCTCGTGCGACGTCAGTCCCTCGACGACGGCGTCCAGGTTGATTCGCAGCAGCTGGCGGTTGGGGATGCCGATAAGGAAGGTGCTGGCGCCGTCCAGCTGCATGGAGTAGTACATCGCCAGCTTGCCCAGCTCCACGCCGCGCTGCTTGCAGATCTCGGCGCCTCGATTGCCAACCTCCAGGAGTTCGGGACTGCCCGGATGCCAGTCCGCCGGTCCGCGGTTGGTCAGCAGGCCCAGCGAGTGGGCCGCGGCACAGATCACGCCCACGCCCAGCTCCCGGAAGGCCTTCATGTGCCGCAGCAGGGTGTTGTCCACCAGCGTGTAGCGGGCATAGCTGAGCACCACCTGGATGCGCCCCTTGCCCCGCTCTGCGCACTCCTTCAGCACGTCCACGTCGTAGGCGGTGATACCAATGAACCGGGCCTTGCCCGCCTTAACGTACTCCTCCAGCACGGGAATTGTCTCGTTGAGAACCATGTCTAGGCTGGGTGCGGCATCCACATCGTGCACCTGCAGCACGTCTATTCTGTCCAGACCGAGCAAGTTCAGGCTTCGCTTCACACTCTCCCGTGCCTTCTCGGCCGTGTAGTTGAACATCTTTGCCGGGTCGCGTTCGTAGCGCGCCACCTTGGTGGCAATGTAGTACGCCTCCCGCGGCACATCCTTTAAGGCCTCGCCGAGCAGCTCCTCCGACTTTCCGTAGAAGGGAGCGGTGTCTATGTAGTTTACGCCATTGCGGATGGCCTCGTGCACCGTCCGAATGCCCTCCTCGCGATCAAAGTCGTTGTCAAAGAGATTCGAAAGGGTGGCTCCACCGAGAGCCAGCTTGGACACTCTCAGACCCGTGGAGCCCAGCACGCGGTACTCCATACGTCGCACCTGCTCCTCATTGTGGAAGCCCTTAACGAAGGTGGCTGGCAGCGATCCCGACATCTTGTTCTGAGCAGCGGAAAACCAGAAATAATAGTTTCCATTGCGAGGATCGCGCTTTTATAGCGACGCCTCTCAGCGGTTGTTCCAGGTTTAAATCAAAGAGAAGCTAAATACATACATACATTTGTACTTTTCCAATGTCGATAAGAACGCAGAGAGTGCAGCGCAGATTAAGAGTATTTGGTTTAGTTTATAAACATTAAGATGTTTGAGCGTAATCTTTCATAGTGGCTCTTTTTGATAAGGACAGTTTCGATTGGTATTGTTGTCAATGGTGTAAATAAACCGAATTCTAGGATCTCGATGGAAAGTTCTGGAGCTAAATTAAACAATTGAATGATGCGATGAAATAGCTGATAAGAACACACAAACATACCCAAAATTTATAATATAAAGCTAGGTGGAATCTTATATAAGCCCAAAAATTGGAATTTGTAGATAGAAAACGGTGATTCCTTGTTGCTTTGCAATTATAGCAATATTGTTAGTTGTCAACAAACATATTGGGATACTGTTATTTATAACCAGTATAAATATTTCCTTTTTAAATGTACTTAATTTTTAACGCGAAAATATATATGTACATATGTATACCCTTGACGTTACTGAAAATTTAAGAATAAATAACTAAAGGCTTTAATTTGGTACAGCTCACACATGCGGTACTCCTCACTAAAATGTGTTGTAGCTTATCAAGGCAATAATTAAAACACCCATTATTTAAATCTATTTATTTTTTTGTATTCACAATAATCATAGCTTTCAATTAATTGACAAATCGTTAAGAGTAGGTATAAATATATGCGTTATATATCATGTGCTTGAGATAGCGTCGCGAGCCTCAGAAGAAGACATCGAAGTCGCCCTGGGGCTGGAATCCGGCGCCGGGCGGGATCAGCTGGGGACGCTGCTGGTTGTGGGCTGGGCGGGGCACGATGATGTCGTTGATCTCGTGCAGGATGCCATTGGTGGCGACCACATCGCACTTGGTGACGCCCGCATTCTCGATCTTGGGACGGCGGTCGCGAGTGATGCGCAGGTGCTGGCCTGAAATCGACTCGATGGAGCGTACGAAGGGCCAGTTGGTGGGAATGATGCCGGCACAGCACACAACATCCTCCACGACGTGAGTCTTGACCAAGGCCACGGCATCGGCGGCCTTTGTTTGACCATCCCCGGACTCGGTGAGCTCATCGAAGACATCGTTCTTGGGCACCAGCAAGGTCAAGCTACGCGAGTCGTTCGACAACAGCTGGGTGAGGTTGGCCTTGCGCACCAGCTCCAGGAACTTGCTGTAGTTGGGATTGGCCTCCAGCAGTTTCAGCATGTTCTAATGGAAACAAATGACATTAACTTGAGCCAAAAATAAGGCTAATCAACTCACATTCTTTGGCGGCGATAGAGGACGATCCACCTGGTGCAGCACGGAGCCACAGCTCTCGTCGTCGAAGTGGACCAGGCGGGCGCAGTTCACGGTGGCCCGGTTCATCACATCCGAAAAGAGGGCGTGGGTGGAGTACAGATTAAGGCGGACACTGGCACCGGCAACGGTGGGCAGCGACTTCTCGGAGAGGTCGCAGGTCTTGATCATGGGCTTTACGACGTGGTAGTTGAGGAACTCCAGCAGGTCCAGGTTGTGGTCCAGCAGCTCCGGCTGATCCGTAAGCATACGCGCCCATTCACTGTTATTCAGAGCCTTGTCCGTGGGCGCAAAGATGGTGACATTGTCCAGGTCGTCGAACTGATCATCGTAGCCAGAGGCCTCCAGGAGGCGCTGGAAGATGGTAAGATTCTTCTGGGCCATCAGGGAGGTCATGGGCAGGGCCGACTCCGTGGGCAGAATGGTGTCGATCGCGTGCAGCACTCCGTTGGTGCCCATGATGTCGGCATCAGTGATCTTGGCCACATTGTTAATGAAGATGGCAGCCGGTCCAGTCTGGTTCGCCTTTGGCTGGGTGCGGTTCAACAGCAGAGCCTCCCCGAGCAGGTTGTAAGCGGTTGTCTTGGCTCCCGGAACGGTGGCCAGTGAGCAGAAGGTCAGGTCCAGCATGTGGTTCTTCAGGATGTCTAAGGGTGCAATTTTAACATTATAGATTTTCTTTCCCGCATTCCCTGCCCCTTTCCAACTCACTTGAGGCACAGCCACGTCCTTCCTTGAGGGCACGTCGCAAATGCGGCTCCAGCTTCTCGAAAGCATTATCGGTGGGCACGAAGATGGTCACTGGCTTGTCGCCTTCCAGCATGGCACTCAGATTGGTCTTCTCCAAGACGGTGCGCATGATGGACATGTCTGCGCGCTCCCTGATGATGTCCATAACGTTCTTTGTGAGTGGCTTCAGCACGCCGCCTAGGGTGTGGATGAGGGCCTGCTCGGACAGTTTGTCATGCTTCTCGATGGGCACACAGTTGGCGGCAAAACGGAAGGGCTCCAGTCCCAAGGCTGCCGGAAGCTGGTAGCTGTTGATGCGGATCTTCTGGTCGGGAAGCTCCGTCTGGAGCAGCTGCTCGTTGGGCACATCCTCCAGTTGCACTTCGCCGAGCACGGCGTGCAGCTTGTAGATGGAATTTGCGGGCTTTGAGTCCTCAACGTTCTATGGGAAAAACGGTTCACTTGGGTGTCCAAATAATATTTATAAGATATGCTTACGTTCTCCTGCTGGTGGTGTCCGCGGTATTCCACGAAAGCTGCGTCGTTGGGCACAAATAGGGTCACCTTCTTGCCATTTCCGCTGCCCAGCATCTCGGCCAGCTCGCCGGCACTGCGGGCACTCTCGAGGAACTGCTTGGCACCCATATCACTGGCCGTGGCTTCCACATCCTTGATCTCTATCTTCTCGCAGGGAGTGGTGATGTCGGCGTTCCTGGGGCGTCCGTATCCATAGCAACACTGGCGGGTCAGCGTCAGCGTCTTCTTCTTGCCGTTTTGATTGACTCTGAAATGGACAGCATTTGTTAACTCCCGGTGATTGGGTAATGCCTCAACTCCACTTACATCTTGGTGCAGACGTGCTTGTTCGGCTTCTCGGCGCAGGAGTTCACGCTGAACTGGAACTGGCCAAAGAGCGGGGAGCGCACAACGCTGCTGACACCGTCACGTTCCTGGCCAAAGGTGTCCACGGTTTCCTCACCCTCCGTCTCGGTGGCCACGGTCTCGTCTTCCTCCTTTTCGGTGCACACATTGGGGCTGTAAAATGTAGTGATAGAAATGAGTTACTGCTGTCTTGCTTCGGTAATCCGGGCAGCAAAGTAGTTCACTGTTTGCAATCGAGATTCATTGATTCATTCGATCTAAATAAGAACGCAGATACTAACTGCCTGGTAGGTGCGATATTGGCAGGCCATCTCTAAATTTAACGCTCTAAATTCGTTTAGAAAATAATCTCAAATTGATTCTCCAAGCCTGGCTAGAATTTTAACGTTAATGAATTAGTCATATATCAGCCGTGCCAAATGGCAGTGTCAATGCACGTACCCGTACACATGGGTATCTATACTGTTTTTATGAATATCCCCGAGCCCAATCAAAGATAGTCCAAGGCACCTATCAGCCGGCTCATCAGCAATCGCTACACCGATTGTTTGCTGAATGGATTTGCACAACGATCCACCATAAAAGGCCTGGCTATATGCTATATAGTATATACTTCACATCCACAGATGAGTTGGGGTATTTGCTCAACAGCTTTGCCAGCCCATCAATTCAATTATGGCAGCGAAATATATCTGAATGCGAACTCATTGTGTGCGTAGTTTTCAGAAATTTCTCGCCGAACCATGGATACGCCACATACGTACATAAATCACTAGTTATATATGTAGATAAGTGAGGTTTTGTGGGGCTAATTTTTCAATTTGCCACATCTCGGACTTTCATTTCGCTACAACTAACCACAACGACGAGTTCATTGCATACAGTGAAAACGTTGACGAGTTGATTTCACAATTTAGAAAAGTGCAAGCTCGGCGTGCACTTATCCCATGAATATACATTCCTATAGTAAGCATTATATATTCGTTCACTTTGCGTACCAATACTACATAGATACAATAGCCCAGGTGGCTGGGCAATTAACTGAGGCTACAATCGAACCCTCTGCATCCGAATAATAAGCTCCCTTGGCTGAGAGTAATCTTGAATTGAAAATGATTTAAGTATATTTACACTATAATTGATATGCTCGATTGCCGCTACAGGGGCGATAACCCAGCAAACTTTACACAATTAAAGAATACTATTGGGGGAAAAAATCCAATCACATTTAATAGCTCGAATGAACTTGACATTGTGCTCTCATAATTGCCAAATGCCAAGAACAGCCAACTCAGACGCCGAATCGAATCACTCGTGTGCGGCGATTAGGAAAGAAGCGAAGTTACTGACCATAACTTGGGGAATTTTAAGCCATCGCATGGAGGGGAAAATTTTGGAACTATTTGAAACACTTACCCCTTCCACCAAGGTTCCTGGGCGGCGCCGAAGCCAAAGCCTCCGAAGGAATTGAAGAACTCATTGCCGAAGAAGGGGAACGACTGCTGGAAGAAGATGGCCGGATTCGGGGCATTCACGTCCGTGCTGATGGCGTCCACATCTGCAAATTAGGACATTTTAAAGCAATATTTAAACTAATTAGAGGATGAAAAAAATTTTCAGCCTATAATTGATCATTAAAGCTTCAGTAAATTCTTCAATATTAATCGCACTAAAGATAGATTTATAATTTAAAATATTTCGTGTAATTTGATGTAAATATTTAAAATCTAATAGGCTCTACTTAATTCGTGTTCAGAACTTACAAAATTGTCAATTATTATTTGAAATTTCATTGATTTTTACTCGAGGAATTTTTTACCAAAGAGAGGCTATCATAATTAATGGTTTTATAAGAAAATTATATCGTTTCACCCGTCAAATTCCAATATATGTTTTCAGGAACCCTTCTGCACTTACTGAATGGCTTCTGTTCCACGCCGGAGGTGGTCTGGACTGGTGGAGTGGTTCCCGCATCCTGGCGTCCTTGCGGCAGTGGCTGGTGCTGCTGCTGGTGCTGGTGTTCCAGGGGCACGAACTCGGTGTCGAAGTTGCTGCTATAGAGTGGCAACAGGTGAGAGGATTGGCGCTGCGGGGCCAGAGGCGCGGGAGCGGGCCAGACGCTTGCGACACGCTGCGACGCCTGGGCATGCAGCGGCTCGAGCGGAGCAAGTGGCTCCAATGGGGCAATTGGTGCGAACAGGGTGCGATGCAGCGGCAATGGATGGTGGGTTATGTGTGGCATAAAGCTGAAACTGGGGTTGGGATGGGGGGTGTAGAGTGTTGCGGTTAGTGTTCTGTATGCTGTTGTGTGCTCTAGTGTTCTTTCATGCAAATTCCATGGCAAACGGAACGAAACGGAACGGATCCCAATAATTCATATGCCTTCGTTGTTCCCTCACATAAAAAGAAGCTCAACTCTATCCCCCACAAAACTAAATGCCCGGGTAGATCCGACATTACGGGTACATATATGCTGATCGTGCTCATTGTTTAGGTTTTTTTGCGCGGCATTTGCCTGAGCCGCATATTAAGTGACGACCGGCCCAGCTCAATATAGATTCAAATGAAAATAACTTTTTAAGTGCCCGAAACAATCGCTGACAAAAAGGCCAAAAAAACTTGAGAAATGCTCTTGCACTCGTCATCCATCAACCGAGATTTATGTCAACGAGTTTCGGTTTTTTTTTGCACTCAATATTCCAATGCATTCGCCATCCAGACCAGGGTGTTCTGGAATAAACCAAACTGAATCATACCCAGACTTTCTATGAGGCCAGCAGCGATTCAGTTGCCAAATCTTTGAGTTGCGGGTCATTAAAATTCGCTTCGCGGAAGCTAATTAAAAAAGAGCTCATAATAAGTGCCAAAATGAAAAACAAAACGAGACTGGCTGGAAATAAACAATAAAACTATAATGCTCGCAAAGGCAAAACGTAAACAATTTGTTCGTTTGCTGACTTGGAGCTCTTCAGCATGGAGTTCGGGTTCTTTGGTGACTCAGTCGGGTGATAGGCAGACGTGATCGGTTGGGCCCAAAGCGAAGTTAGGCCGATTCCCGGCTTGAAACCCGCCGTTTAAGCTGACAATGCGACATTTGGGGCTTGGTCATTGGCCCATAAAATGTGAGCCTCTCTTTTAGCTTACTCCGCGATGTGAAATATGTATACATAGTAAGTATGTTTACAATTAATGTTGGTTGTTTTGAGAACTCAACAACATTGTTCGAGCCAAAAGCGAATACATTTAAAAACCTGCAAGGTCTTGATGACTCCTTTTTGTAGCACAAATTAGATGCTCCTCGACATCAATACACTGTTCTGATTTAAGTATCCATTAATTTAAATACCCATCAGTCAGATAAGTTGAAAATGATATGCAAGTCATTATAACGCCTCCACACTTGCCTTGAAGCCTTTCTCCATCTCCAGTTGGGGGACTTTGTCTCGTATCTCAAATAATTAACTTGTTAGTGTACATTTTAAATATTTATGGGGCAGAATGCATAGCTAATGTATAAACAAACTAGATTCTCTCCGGTGCAAGCCAAAGCGAAAGTCATTGGCCACAGAGCGCGGAATCGGAATCGGAGGCTTTCAGGGAAATGTTCGTGACGAGGGCCCCAGATGGATCCATCCAAATGGCTGCCTGATTTAATTAAAGCGCAGCCGTGGCAGGCAGAATCAAAGCATTTAGAGAGCGTAAAGGGGGGCGAAAAAAAGCGAAAACAAATTGTGGGTGACCCAGTTCGAGGGCAGATTATACACTTTTGGGGTAGTCGCGCTTTACCTGCCCACCGAACGGCACTTAATGACGTGTCAAATGTCAATTGCTTTCAGGGCCAACACCGTTCGAGAATTGTGTCAAAGATGAGCCCTTAGGCGGCCCGTCTGAACCCAAAGGTTGAGCTTGCCAAAGTCAACCGAGTGTGGCGGAGATCGGAGGAAGCGATCTCGCGGCTGTGGCATCTGCACTTCATCTTAGGCTCTTCGGCTGTGTGTTGCCCAAGTCCCGCGGCGTTGCCCCACTTTGGTTGCACATTGTTCTCTTGTGGCACTGCAACATCTTTCGCAAAATAAGATAAATGCAACGGAGCGAGATCCGCGATTGAACTGCAGGGTTAAGCTCCAATCGAATCGTGGTCCCCATCCTCAATCCCCAATCGCTAACCGAGTGGGCCCAGTTCGATGGCTCCCAACCAACTGCAGACAACAGACAATCTCCTCGACTCGACAGTTTCAGTTTAAGGTTTATCAATTGGGGTCACTTCTCGCCGGGCCCGGCTGGGACTTTCTTTCTCTCGTTCGGGGGGGAACTTTTGGCTGTGCCAGCCCCTTTTGGCCCGTACCCTCCGCAACACCATAAACATTTCGGTCAACTTTATTTGCAGTTTCGTTTAGCGGGCGAAATTTCTCCCAGAACAAACAGGGCTCGGAAATGTCGTAAAAAAGACTGAACCCGGGTATTAGCCAACTTTTATTAGGTGTTTGCACAGAACGTTAAACTTCATACTGAAACTCGAAAAGAGTGTTTAAGATGTTTCACATGTTAACTTCGGCCCAGTGTTTGTTTTAGTAAGTAGTTTTCAACTGGTAGTCTACTGAGGAATGATGGCAGATATGGTGTGCGCGATGGATCTTGGGGGATAGTTCACCTGGATCTATCTGAGGAATCGGCTGAAGACTCCGATGACTCAAAACTCGAGTGGATGATTGAACTGAAAATTCATATTTTAAGGGTCGGATGTGCAAGGATTTACAACCGAATCATCATTTACTCTAGAGGAATCAAAATTACAATGGAATGATGTTCAGTGGCTTTCATTATGAATGAATGAATATCGAATTTGTGTAACAAATTTTCAATTGACTCTTAATCAAGCCTTTTAATAAATTGATACTAGTATGATTTAGAAGCCTTATGAACGAACATTTTTGCTTGCATTAATTTTGTGGCATCGATTGGATATGTTTGCCAATTGTTTATTTGCTTTCTTCGTGTTCAAGCAATTGTGTACTTAAAATTTAGTGCCGTGTTCCGATAACGTCAAACACCAAAGATCATGCCTTATCAGGAGATGTCAATGAATGTTAGGAACCAACCCGCAAGAGTCTCAAACTACAACATGAAATGCGCATGAAACAAACACTACATGGCTGATATTTGGCTAGCAGAGGGGTGTACTTACTCGTAGAAGGGCACCGCCAGGATGGAGCCCAGACCCAATCCCAGGAGGAGCAGGCAAGCCCACAACTGTGTCATGTTTGCTATCACAATCTTGAGCTGAAAACGGGACGAATGAGACAAACTGAAAGTGGCTGTAATCAGAAATGCTGTCTTTGGAGCTGGGCTGGAGCTGGAGCGGAATGGTTGGATGGACTGTGGAAATTTCACTAAGCTGAAATCAGCTGGGGCAACCAGAAAATACAGGTTTTCCACGCCGCGTTGCACTCGCGTATGTAGGTGATTGGACTGAACTGCCTTGGTTGGGATGAAATTTTTCCACTGTCTTCACGCATTAATTGCGAATATGTAGTCCTCATCGCACATGTAATTACTTTCAATTGTCAATTGTTTCATTTTCCAGAAATTGGCACACACAAGCAGTCAATTATCAAAAGTCTCCTGGCCCGGCTCCAGCCACCCAAAGAAAATATTTTTGTACACACAGGCAGCACTCACGAAATGGTTGGTATTTTATAGCCTTTTTTTCTAGTTTTGGTTGCACATCCGACGATGTTGCCGCTCCGAGTAAACTAACTGCCCAAGAACCTCCAGCAGCTGGTATTTATAAGTTGCTGCCGCTGCTGCTCTGGCTGCTGCTCTGGCTGCTGCTGTTGTTGCTGCTGCTGCTTCTGCCGCTGCTGCTGTCTCTGCCGACTTCAACGATCGCTGGAGCGGAGCTTTAAATTACACATACGTATAGGTGGTGGCTTGGAGAGCCTCGTTCGAGAGAACTTTTGGTGACGTCGAAGCGACTGCCGCGAGTGTGTCTGGTGTGGGCGGGTGTGGGTGCGATTGGGCGGAGAGAAGGGGCCGGGGAAGCGGAAAATGCCGAATTCATGTACGATTGGTGAAAGTCCCAGACAGTGATAAGTGCCCTCTCTACACTCAGCAACAAGCTGGGCTTTTGTGTCGACAATAAAAATAAAAGGGTAATAAAAGGGTAATCAAACGATAAGAATACTATTGTACTTAGCTACGAATTTTAGGCAAATTAATAAAATTTAGACTTGCTTAAACGATCGAAATATTTTGATAAATTATAAATTGTGTAATCCTAAAATATAATACTTTTTAACTATATTAAAAACCAAATTGATAATCTTGGAGTGACAGCAAAACAAGTGTTACCTAGAACTAATAGATTCCCAAAAGTAATGCTCTGTAATTAACTCCGGAGGTAGGTACAAGGGTAATACAAATGAGTACGTTTCCCAGGAAATACAAAAAGGTTGAGGATAAATTTGTAGAGGATCTGTGCAAAGTACTACCTGATCTTGCTTGTCGTTGCGCACTTGGAATTTCGGTTATTTCGGTTATTCCCGTAACCTCTGGCATCCATCAATCACTGCTACTTCCATTTGATTGCGACTCTGGCCGGCTTATTAGGAGTCTGCTCATATTTTCAGACTGTTCCGTTTGTTTTTGTTATTTTGCGCAAACAAGATGTTAGATGAAATTGAATTTCTAGGAATTGTGAGAAGACTATTTGATATTTAAGCTCGATTTAATTGTCCTTTGTTTGCTTTTGTTAGTCACGTGAAGTAAATAACACCCACAATGCCTTGCACTTGCATTCAGTTGTCGAAATAATGGTTTATTCATCGTTTAGCATGCAGTATTTACAATATTAATTGGTGCTATATATATGTATATATATCTTGTATACGTTGTTGTACCACATTTAAGGTTTTTCTCTAGTTTTATTTGGAAAATAAATAAGTGTATTGCCTTCATATTTTGCTTGTTGCTGTGCATTTATAAAGATACATATTTATAGTTTTGATTAAGAGTTTACACTTAGATATGCGAATAGTTAAATTGAACCCACTCGATCATTGAAGATTCATTTAACTGCAAATAAATTTACATTTACATTTACATTACGTAACTGGCATTATGCTGATCAGATATTAAACGTCATCTAAAAGAGTAAATCTCATCAATTAGTGTGTGCTTCGGTGTGTTCGTTTCATCGTGTTTGAAATAATCCCCAGCCCTGTGATTACTTCAAAGCACTTCTGTAGTCCTACTTGATTTCGTCCCCGCTTGTCCGATTCAAATCCTGCATCCTTTGTGGCTTTGTTTAGTTTTGTAGCTCTAAGAGGAACTTACATCACGATCGTTGGAATTGGGATAGCGTCGCCTATTGAAAGAGTGCTGTAGAGGTCAAGGTATAATTGCAATAAATAAGAAACAAAATATTTAATCCGAGAACCTTACCTGAACGCTTGCCGCGCATACCCGTAAAACCGTTGGGAGCCCGTTTGTATCCCCAAATATTGAGCCACGGATGCACCAGGTACTGCTGTTGGCCCATTTCCTCCCAGTTGCCGCTTTCGTCGCCATCCAAATCGCTTTTCTTTCCCCGAACCGCCACGAATTTGTTGTTAAAGTCCGCGAACCGCTGCTTCTTGCCCCTCGCATCGTAGGCCTTTTTGAAGAAATGGTCCCAGAACTGGGGGCGATTAGATCATCGCTGACAGTCTCTTACATGTACTTTTTAATTTGTATAGTTATGCCCCAACTAATAGCAATATTTCAAGACACATGTATCTTCGCAAATTCCGTTTCAATTTATAACTCTTTAATTTAAGGGAACCTCAATCTATTTGAAACCCGCCTTACCTACCTGGGACAGAGCAGCTCGCTTGTAGTTCTGATGGGAGACATCCTTCTTGCCGCGCATGCCCACAAAGGAGTTCACAGGCGCCCGTTTGCGCTGCGCCAACTCCATGTCCTCCTCCTCATCAGAGGTGCCATCCGGACGCTTGCCCCGCATTCCAGTAAATCCAGTGGGCGCCCGCTTGTCCACATCTCCCGCGGCACCCAACCCGCTCGCTATCAGGCGATCGAAGATGTCCTGCAGCAGATCTTCCCGCAGCCGCTCCTCCTCCAAGTTCTGCACTATGCCGGTGAAATGACCATTCATCGGAGTGAACTTCTTGCCACGCATGCCAACAAAGGCCAGTGGTGCCTTCTTCAGCCGCCGCCCATTCTCGGAGTAGTAGCTGTCCAGATCGGCGTAGTCTATGGGATCGGGGCCATTACCGTTTCCCGGACCCAGCCAGTTCTCCTCTCCGGCGTCCGAGACGCCGTCCGAGTCCCGCTCATCGTCCTTCTTGCCGCGCATCCCAATAAAGCTGGACGTAGGCGCCCGTTTCACCACGCGGCGCATCTGCTCAGCCTCCGGAGGCAGGGTGGTCCCTCCGGCAGATTCCGCCGCCGGCTCGGCATCCGCTTCCGCTGCAGTGGACGCCGCCGTCAGGAGGAGGAGCAGTAACAGCGCCAACGCGATGGATCCACTCTGACTGAGCATTGAATGTTGCGGACTTTTAGGCGGGCGTGAAAATGGCTGCAGAACAGTGAATGTGATCTGCGAAGAAATAAATACAATAAATGATGTAAAATGCAGCATTTGTTTGCACATTTTCGAGGGCAAGAATTACGCGATAAATACCATTTCACAAATTGGGATAGGTTACCCAAAAGGAACTTTTTTCAACATAATAAATAGGTGAGTTATTATGAAAGCCAAAAACTCAGGAAAACAGAAGATGTACATTTCAAATACTCCGAAGGATTATTGTTTAAATGCTACACAGCCCTATGGAAATATTTTCCATTTCATATCCGGTTGCTTTTGTTGTTATTTCCTTTTCGTTTTGCATATATTTTTGCTGAAGTGCACTTTGACTAACAAATGCCCCGTGGCGGCGACTACTTGACCTTTTTGTGGTCGGGTTCTTGGGCAGGACGGGATCCGAGGGTATGGCTTTTGGGGGGTAAAGGGAAAAGGAGGAGGAGCAAATGGTTTTAGCATGCATATGCAAACATTTCTGCTTGTTTGGCGAGATGCAATTGAGGCAAAATGTAACGGCTGCTCTTGGTTGCAATTTATGGGGGCACACTAAAAAAAACCATTGAAAATAGTTTAAGTTTAAACTAAGCATATTGGAAATATAAGGAGAAAAGCGCCTATTTATGGTAATCTAGTTTTAACCTTCAATAGACATCTTAATCAAGCTTAAAATTATTAATAATTTTTCAGATAAAAGATTCCGTGGCTCCGCTTGAAGTGTAGTTACCAGCCAACAAGTTCACGCCACGCATGATTATGCTGCCAGGGCTTGTTGAGTCAAATTGCCATGCAAATTCCCGGGGCAAGATAAGAGCCAGGGCAAAAAAGCAAATAAAAATAGTGACGCAGATGCAACAGCCAAACCAACACCACTGGAGCCGGTCGAATAGCGGCAAGTGCAGGAGCAATAGATGCAAATTCTGTGGCAACGTCTAACGATGCGCGCACAGGAAGCGGCAAACATGTAATTCAATTGATTGCCACCGGCGGCGTCAACCGCAAACAAGCAAACATTGCGCTAAAACTGGAGACGAGGATGCTGTGGAAGGTGTGGGAGCGATTCAATTGAACTTAACGAAATGCATTTGAATTCAATTGATGTCGGGCTTGCCACAATCAACAGGTTGTCCGGGCACTTAGACACCATCCCTGCTACGGCTTTAATGCCTTTATAAAGTTCTGTTTGCTTTGGGTTAGAGCTGAGTTTTATGCGTAAGTGCTCAAGCCTCTAAAGGTGTATTTTCTGGATTTACCTAAAAATCATAACAGCAGGAAATAAAGGGAAAAGTCAAAATGTCAAAGTGCAAACTTACAAGAACTGTGGGATGCTTGAAGAATGTTGCTGATTCATGTAAATGGTATGCCGCAGTATTGGACACGAAGCTATATTTCTCAAGGAATCAGCTTTAAATTTTGGGATAATCTATGTCTTAAATAAAATACAAAACTACATCAGCATTGCATTATGTTTAAAACACCAAGAGTCCACATTTTTCGGGGAACTGAATAAAATATTTTCTCATTTTGGAAAAGTTGAAACCCTTTGTTTGTGTGGCTTTCCCATCGTACCGAGGACAACTAATGCCACTAAAGTTTGCTACTACAAAATTAACAGCCAGCAAATGTGGCGAGCTTCCGGTTCTCTGGCCACCTGGCTACCGGCTCGTCAAGCCACCTCCAGCCAGGACATCGGGCTATGTCAGCCTGCAGTCAGACAATGGAGCTGTCCGGCGTGTCTCGGTCCCACGGCGGCCTTAATGCGCCGTCAGGCTGAATGCGGCTAAGCTGTTAACTTGGCCATGTCTGTTGTCTAATTGTCTATGTAGGCCACTCTCTCCACATCCCTGAATGGCGTGTATTTTGTGTGTGGGCGCTTCCCAAAGGACACTTTAAACTGCCGACAGGCGTGTGAGATTAAAGACGTGCCAAGGTCCCTCCCGTCTAGATTTACATTTTGGCCAACACATTGTGTTCGTGGCTTCCTGTCCATTGTTTGTGTGTGGGCAGGAGGCTGTGCCAAGGAATATGGGTCTATTAGCTCATGGTACGTATGTGACCCAACAGAAGATGAGAACGAAACGGAGACAAGCTGAAGCCCGGCAGAAACGTATGAAATTAATAATAAAACAACATAGAAAATTCACTTTTTGGCCAATTGCCTGCGGCTGCGGCCCATGTCACCCTTTATTTTTTGTTTGCATGCCAACAGCCTAAAGTTCAGGCCAGAACAAACACAGTTAATGCATAAAATATGAGGCGTGACTGTACTTTTGATTCGAGTCACCATTTGCCCAGCAGCTGTAGACCAATTGTAAAATTCCACTGACAACCGGCGGGTGCTATCGTGGGAGGTTTTTACAAATAAATTTGCATTGTTTTTGGGATAGGTCAAATATGAGAGGTTCGACATGAATTCCAAAACTCCGAGCACTAGAAAGTAAGGTCTCCGAAAAATTAAGAATTAAGAAACGTTTTTATTGTTATTCTATCTTAATTTTCCGAGAAAGTTAAATTTTTATACCGGGTTCTTTCGAAAAAAAGAATAAGGGTATATTGAATTCGTGCGAAAGTCAAATATGTCTGTCCGTCTGTCCGTTCGTCTGTACGACTAGATTTTGGAAACTATAATAGATAGAGAAAAACTAATTGCACATACCAGTTCAGCACAAGTTTATTTTGAACACGACTATAATCGTTCTTACTTGTTGAATGTAATTTTTTGTTTATATTATATATGTGTGTAAATAATACCCGCAACCGTTTATAATGAAATTTCTTCTTGGAGTGACAGATGTTTAAAGGGAACTATGTAATTAAATGTGCGCGTAACAAAGAAATACGGAAAGAAAGGAATCTCCCATTGTATGGGTGTAGACAATTCCGGCCTTAACCCCCGATGACTAATTTTATAAACACTTGCATCCTTTAAATTTATATACTATAAATAGCATGTTATTGGCAACAACTGACTTCTTTCATTTAATTAATTTGTAAAGTTTATACAAAGTAATTTACAGAACAAATCGTCCAAGTATTTACTCAACAATAAATTATCAAAACTTTCTAGCTTCGCTTTGATGAATAACATTGGTGTTATTCATGAAAATAAAAAAAATTAATGGGAAAATAATTGATAATGGTTTGTTATGTTCAAAAACTTCACACATTTTATGCGCTATTAGTTGAATTGATTTTATCAAAAATCCCTACTCGAGATTTTGTATAAGATCTATGTACAATTATTAAACATTTGTACGTTCTAACTAATTATTACCACACTTTCTTCTCGCCAGTGTTTGCGTTCTCGCAAAGCTTTTCTTTTGCGTCTGGCGCAATGCAATTCTGCTGGCCTCATGTTGCCAGAGTCGCATGTGGTTCTGCATTTAATGGGGAATTCTGGTCAACGTACGATCAGTTTAGGTTCAGCTCTCGAGCGGAACACACGCCACGCTTTAAATTTCCCGAGCGCTCTCATTTGTATTTCGTGTGGCTTTCAGGCTGCCCCAAATCCGCGTTGCAAATACTAAAACTACGCTAAGTGTTTCGGATTATTGGAGCTGCGAGGTGAGTGTCGTCTGCACCATGCAGTTCAGATCACAGAAAATAATAAATAAATAAATAATGGGTGCCAATCAGCCTGATTTCTCGCACTCGCCGCGGGGCACATCGGAATAATCGCTGGCTTAGGGCTAGGGCTAGGCCTAGGGCATGCAAATAATTGAATTGGGTCAAATGCTCAAAACAAACAGGGCACTACTTGAGCCCTCGTTTCCCGTTCGCCCTTTCCCATTTTGTTGGTTCTGTATAATATTGAAATTAGCTCGCTCTTGCAGCGGTAGATTACAATTACTCGGAATCCCACTTGTGGGGGGTTTTATTTTTGTGAAAATGTATTTCATTAAAAGGTTAACTGCAAGTTCATGGCTGTCATTTCACAGCCCATTTGATTGGCACAGAAGTCAGCTTATCGGAGCTAAAAGTGGAACTGTTTGAAAATAATTTATATTTTATTTTGAATCAAGAAAACATAGGACCTATAATAGTATTTACATGAAACACACCTGGAACTGCAAGCCATCTAGCAGATGAAAAGCAACAATTGTTAAAAACACCATTGAATCGAAAATATAATAATTTAAATGAAGTAATGAAACTAATTTGCACAAAACGATTAACGGACAAGTTCGTCAAGCGAATGATTGCTACAAAAAAACATGAAAGTTAAGCATCAGCGATTTATGAATCATAAATATGTTTCACATTATGTTGTAATAAAATATTTTTAGAAGATAATCAGCAAAGAATCCGCATTGAGCACGGCCGCCAATAGCAGGGCAAACACACGTAGCAAACATTTGTCAAATCGCATGAAATAAGAAGACCCAGAAGATACGAGTATAAATTTGTAGCGATAAGAACGAATCTAAAACAATGGCTCCGAATACTGACAGTGGCTTCATTATTATTAACAAAAGCAGCTGTTCAGAAATGAAATTCTGCTCCGCGCCGAAAATGAAGAGCAAATATTGTGTCTACGCTGAGCTTGCATTAATTGTTGAGTGAAAACGTTGACCGCCCATCAGTGTGCGGCGCAAAATTGGCGGCTAAACGGAATTAATTTCCAACAAATTTATAAGCAAAACAAACAAAAGATTAAATTACTTTGTGGCCACTAAGCAATTGAGCCGTGAACTTCAATTGAAGCATCTCGTCTGTGCACTGATTTTAACTCAGCTTGGACGGAGATTATGTGTCTTGATTTACTAGGAAGCGTAAGGGGTTACGGTTCCGCACAATCCGGAAGAAAATTGCACCTATTTTTGTTTACTTCGATGGTCGAAGCATTTCCCCGCGAGTGTACGCTGAAAAGTAATTTGGCTTTGAACCCATTTAAAATAAATCAGGCCTAATGTGAGTTATATCTTTTAAAACGCTTAGAATTCAATTACTCAAAGATAAATTAGCAAAAATATGGATATGTAAATTGCCGTTTGCATCGATTGACAAAACTCGTCTGTGTGGCTTACAAATTCGGTATTAATAAACAATTTATGGCTTTAGCTCTTGATAATTCATGAACTCGACACAAAAACTCATTTGAAAAACAAATAAATATAATTGTTTGTTTTGATGAGAGTGTTAATAATTTATGCGATGTCATTTGATATATTTCGAGCAATGCGAGATTTGAATCTAACATAAAATATTTTTATGAAGTTGTTTTAGAAAATATTATTTAAAATAATATACAACAATTAACTTTGACAAATTTCTAGGTTTTTAAATAACAAACCTAATTATCTGTGGCTTTTGTACCTATTTACACAATTTTAATACAGTTTAAGTGATATTTATAATAATTATAGTGAAAGATGAAGCTGTATGTCCTGGTCCTGCTAGGACTGCTCTCCTGTTTGGAATCAGTTGCGGCCAACAGAACTTTTACTGTTGATTACAACAATGATATATTTCTGAAGGATGGCAAGCCCTTCCGCTTTATCGCGGGGTCCTTCCATTATTTCCGAGCTCATCCTGCCACTTGGCAGCGTCATCTGCGCACCATGAGAGCCGCCGGCCTGAATGCGGTGACCACGTAAATATTATGGATCTTTCCTTTGTAGGAGTGCGCCAATAACAGTCTCTATTTCACCGGCAGTTATGTGGAATGGTCCCTCCATAATCCCACCGATGGTGTTTACAATTGGAAGGACATGGCGGACCTGGAGCGCTTTATCAGTCTGGCCGTAGCCGAAGATCTGCTGGTTATCCTTCGTCCTGGTCCCTACATCTGTGCAGAGCGCGATATGGGAGGCTTTCCCTTTTGGCTTCTTCAGAAATATCCGGGAATTCAACTCCGCACATCGGATGTCAGTAAGTAAATTTAACAAACACTTGCTGAGCAATTAAAAATATTTGCTAAATTTTCATTAGACTACCTTAGCGAGGTGCGCATCTGGTATAGCCAACTGTTTAAAGTTGTGACTCCCTATTTGTACGGCAACGGAGGACCCATTATCATGGTCCAGGTGGAGAATGAGTACGGCTCCTACTTTGCCTGCGATAGCAACTACCGGGTTTGGTTGCGCGACGAAACGCAGAGCCATGTCAAGGGTAACGCGGTGCTCTTCACGAATGACGGACCGAGTGTGCTGCGCTGCGGCAAGATCCCTAACGTTCTGGCCACCATGGACTTTGGGGCCACCTCCGATCTGAAGCCCATTTGGGCCCAGCTGCGGCGGTTCCAGCCGAAGGGACCTCTGGTCAATGCCGAGTACTATCCCGGCTGGCTGACGCATTGGACGGAGCCCATGGCCAATGTCAGCACGGAATCCATCACGGGAACATTTGTGTGAGTTTGCGACCCAGTATGAGCAGACCCACCATGAGCAGAAGAAACCCAATACAATTTCTATTTCTATTTTAGTGACATGTTGGACAGCGGGGCCAGTGTGAACTTCTACATGTTCTTCGGTGGCACCAACTTCGGCTTTACGGCCGGCGCCAACGACAACGGACCCGGGCTCTACCTGGCGGACATCACCTCCTACGACTACGATGCTCCCATGACAGAGGCCGGGGATCCCACGGCGAAATACCAGGCGTTGCGCCGCATCATCGGGCGGTATCTGCCGCTACCGAATGTGCCGGTACCGGGACCCGTGCCCAAGCGCACCTACGGCACCGTGCGCCTTACCAGCTGCTGCACTTTGCTCTCCCAGGAAGCACGGCAACGCCTCTCCTCAGGCTTTGTGAAATCGAGCAAGCCGCTGAGCTTTGAGGCTCTGGGCCAGTACTCCGGCCTGGTGCTGTACGAGACCCGGCTGCCAAGCTTCAAGAGGGACCCCAGTATTCTGAATGTGGGCGGTCTGGCGGACCGCGCCTATGTCTATGTGGATGGGGAGTACGTTGGCCTGCTTGCCCGGGAGACACCTATTTTTGAGTTGCCCGTGAGTGCCAGTGCGGGACGGAACCTGCAGATTCTCGTGGAAAACCAAGGGCGCCTCAACTATGGTCGCCAGATCAATGACTTTAAGGGTATCCTGCGGGACGTGCGACTGGATAAGCAGGTTCTGACCAACTGGAACATTACCAAGTTCCCCCTGGAGAACTACGACCACCTGGAGCAGCTGATCACCCAGTCGAACGAGGCAGCCCGCTTGGGATTCCAGGAGCTGAAGAAACTGCACACGATGCTTCGCACTGGACCGGCCATCTACCACGGTGAGCTCGGCATCCAGAAGACGGAGGACATCGCGGACACCTACCTGGACATGTCCGGCTGGGGCAAGGGCATTGTCTTCATCAACGGCAACAATCTGGGCAGATACTGGCCCCTGGTGGGGCCTCAAATTACCTTGTATATCCCTGCGCCGCTGCTTAAGGTGGGCTCCAACCGCATTGTTGTGGTGGAGTACCAGCAGACACCCAGCTCCCAGGAGCTGCACTTCCGGGACACCCCCATCCTAAACGCGCGAACTGGTTAGGGAGGCTACACCACAACTCACAACACCGAACCCATATACTATACATCATGCATCATTCGTTAATGTAGATTTAAATGTAAATTTATGCGGTTTAAGTTTACTGCGAGGCATTAAAGCGGCTCCGAGGAGCAGGACGTTGTGTCTTGTCTGCCTCGTTATCCTTTTTGTAAAAGACTCATTAAAAATGGTGCTGGGAGACGGTGACTTGGGCCGAGCCAGGGGGAGTGGCAGGCCTGACATGTGCGGCCTTTGTGCCTTGGCCAAATTAATCCCAAATGATTGAAATTGAAATCCAGCGAAATGCGCTGATGATGAGTTTCAAGTCAAAGGGCGGCCTCAGCCAAAGTGTCGCGTCTTGGTTCGTTGATTTTTGGGTAGCCAAAAGTTTTTATGGCCGGTCCTACTCTTGAATTCCGTGCCATGTGAGGTCCTTTAGTTAGGATCAACTTGAGGGAAGTTCAACAGTTGAATGGCTCAAATAGGTAAGTGTCTAGTGTTTATTTATAAATGAGTACATGTCTCAGAGACTTGCGGGTTATTTTTAGACGACCTACAGAATTCTTGGTAAGTTAGAAATCTTTAATCTTACTTAAAGACTCTACATTGGTTTCTAAAACTTACAAGAATTTCCTCAAACTACTCATCAGGTATTCATTTTTATATTCATGGCAAATAGGATAATTAACAATGGGAAAATCTTTTACTTGTCCACAAACTGTAATAAAATATTCACTCAAAACTTGACTTGCCCGCTCATTACCCGGAGTGCTCCGAGACCCGTGAATCACTCCCCACATGGCCATCTCTTGTTTCCGTAATGAGTCCGGCAGCTACATCAGCTGCTTGGGTTAATTAGTGCGGACACTCGTTCGCCCACATCCACGTGTCTGGCCAGGTCCACATGCATTGGCCAGGGTAACATTTTAAAGCATCTTTTGGGCCCAGCTGCAGTTCAAGTATTTGCCAAGCCTCGCATGCTGTAATTGCCGTGTTCTCGTTCGCATTCTCGTTGTCCGAGTTGACATAAAACAAGTTAAGACCCAGGGGCAGTTTTAAAGCGGCCACCTTGTTCCGCCCCGGCGGCATCTTTTCGGAAGAGTGCTCCCCTAATGGCCCCGCGTGCGTCGGTGCGACGGTGCGACGGTGGTGCGCTCTTTGCCACCGGATGTGTGCCATGTCGGAGTCCCAATCCGGAACGGAATCGGGTCCCCCGGATTGATGTTGCTTTTTATTAGCTCTCGCCGCCGGCTGTCAATTGACGACGGCCATCTCCGCCATAAACAATGTTTGTGCAAAAAGATGTAAAACAAAAAGGAAGCCTGTCCTTGTCAGTTTCCCAGAAGTTTGTCATGTGTTCTTAGCACCCAATTGTAATGAGGATCTCATCAGCTAATCAGGGGAGTTAGCACATTGTTTGGCCCAGTCACTCGGGATTTATTTAATACAATTATCGTGTCGAATTCTTGGTCTCTCCTGTCCTGGGTGAGCAGAGATGCCATCTTAAACTCGGCAGAAGATGTCTGTTTTTATGCTCTTTAAATTGGATGAAAGTTGACTCGAAATTTTTATGGCAGAATAGTAAAATTTGTTGTCGTAAAAAATTACGTTAAGCTGACCCCGGAGATCAAGTGCGATATCAAATCGGCAACAACATTTTGCATAACTTTCAAATTTATAGCTGGTGTTAATAATGTTCTTATTCTTATGTTCAGTAATGGGGGTATTTCTCAGCATGATGTTCAGATTTTTATTGCTTAAGATTGTAATTCAACCAGTAAAGTTCAAAACATAATTGTCAGAGAGTATTTGAACCTTCGTAACACGGAAACTAATGACATTCTCTTGAGGAAGCTTAGAATATTGAAAATATAGGGGAGGCAACACATTCTTCTTTGGACTTTTGAAACAATTATAGCTCTTGCTTTTATATTAGTCCAGTTTTGGTAGTTTCAAAACATGGGTTATTAAAACACTATGTTAATGTGTTCTTATGAAAATATGCTTAGAAAATAGTAATATATATAATTAAATATATGTTACAATATAAAGAATTAACCGTATTTTCACCAGTTATCCACTTTTTCAATTTTAAAAAATACACTCCACGGAATTAAAGAAAGTTAAAGATTCTGAAAATTCAAGTATTGGGAATTTATATTCAACTTATGATGTGATTATACCAAAAACTAAACTGGCTTTCATTTTTGTCAAATAATTTTTAAACTTTGGTTGAAATCTAATCAGCTCACTATATATCAGCTCACTATATTTTGGCGTAGTTTTTTTTAGCTCTACTGTCATTGTAAATTGTTGACCTAAGTGGTAACTGTATGCTGCTATGCCATTCACTAATTTCACAATTTTTTCCCCCATTATTCTATAAAAATATACAATTGCACTTACAAAATTGTGCCGTTGACAGAGTTTCACTGGAATTCTTTGTTTGAGCCTTCTGTTTGTCGAGCCACCACGAACACGCCGAGAAATATGCAACAACTGAGCGACAGATCGAAGCGACAGCGGACTTTTATAAAAGCGGAGCAGTGTGGCGGCAGTGCAGTGTGCCGTGTAGGCCTCGCACCCAGGAAGCCCGACCGGCAGGAGCCGAGCGCGAGGGCGAGCCGAGTGGCCAGCGCCGCTCGTGGATATCAACAATTGGTCGAATAGATGTGCGCTGGTGTGGGGGCGCTCCTCCATGGGCATTGGGTGTGCGCCTTTGTGCCACTTCACGTGGTTGTCGGGATACAACAAAAAATGCCTCCTCGCCGGGCAATTGAATTGAACGGAAATTCTGTTTGCATATGTGAATAAAACATATGCAAAAAGGAGTTGAAATGCGAAAAGGCAAAAAATGAAAGGGGGAAAAACTGAAAGATATACTCGTACGATGCGATGCGATGCGATAAAGTTAAAATGGCACACCCATCGGGCCCCCGTCTGCCGAACTCGTGATAAATTAATTTCAATTTTTGTTTTATGCTCGCATATTTTAATATTTATGGTTTACTCTGTCGCACGCATGTTGCCAAAATAAAAACAGTGAACTTTGTTGGTTTTGGGGCCGTTCTATGTGTCCAAAAAATTGTTAATTAAAATTATTTACACAGGCGGTACGTTAAGCAAACAAAACGTTTTCAACTGCAAATAAAACAAATAGTTAAGGGTACCTTATGCATTTTGAAAAGCTCATAAGCGGTAAAAATATTGTTAAACATATATTAAAACGGATTTGTTAGCTCGTTTATTATGTTTATTTTGTATTTTTTTCCAGCTTAAGCAGTGCATTAATATGCAATTATTATAATTACATTATATTGAAAAGAAGTAAAAATATTGATCTAAGAATATTCATTGCATTGTAAACTTATACATATTTGACCTTTAAGCTGCTTTGTATTTAATTAAATTTAATTAGTTTACCTTGATTTTGAGTGTAATTGTTAGTTGATGTTTGTTTAAATGATAATTATGTACTTTTTTCTATTATTTGGCGGGCAGATTGTGTGAGGGAGACCTTGGATTACTGTTTTGACCACCGCTGTGTGACAATCAGTTTAAAATTAAACAGATTTAAAGCGCTTGAAACAATTATAATGCGAATGCGTCACAAACGACGGACAAATAAAGCTGTGCGGGTAAATTTGCTGCCGGATTTAAGCTGGCCCCAGCAACAACAATGCACTTGAGGCAAGGTCGAGGCGCGGCATTCGAGATAAGACACCAAGAACCACCCACTTGCCACCACCCACTCGCCACTCGGCGGCCATAAAGGCCAAGTGGATGGATTCCACACACATCCGGGGGCCAGAGGTTGTAGCTGCTATGGCTGCTTGTTGCAATTTGCAACATCCACATTGCCTCGGATTTTTCGGGCTAAATTTAAACGTGCCGCCCGCTGCTTCCTGCTGGCTCCGGTTTATCTCGCGTTCCTTCCTCGGTCGATTTCCTTCCGTCTTGCGCCTCCGAGTCGGATATAAAATCTGCAGCTGCGAAAATTTGCATTTAAATTGCAACAGATTTCGGGGCACGCCCCGACAATTAGTCGAATTCCCTTCCAACATAACCGAATCAGAAACTCCCACTAGCCGTGCGATAGCCCCGAGTGACGCACCAAATATTTGCAGGAACCATTAGTAAACATAATTAGCATTTAATTAAAATAAAATTGCCCCTCGATAGACAAGCAATTTGTGATTTGATTATCAAAATCAAATAGAGCCGCCGCAAAGCCTGCGCGCTTGTGTCAATAGCCGCGAATCGGGAATAGGACTATCTGTCCCTTCAGATAAGGTCCTTCCACTGCGCAATCCACATGGCACCACCGGCCCGATAAATGCGGAATATGGGCAGTAAGCGTGCATTTAATTGGATTATGACCCTTTGCGGCGGATGACAGTTTATAGGTCAATGATAGATAGCAAATTGGTTTTGTTTTCGTGTCGCTCTTGTCTATTTTTGGTCGAGGTATTGCCACCTGTTGCTCACAGAACTTTTTGCCGTCGCTGCATTTGTAGCAGGTGCTGCAAATCCAATTTTAAATTGCATTCCGCATGGAAATCTCGTTCTACAAAAAATTACAGGGCAGGAGGAATTCTGACGGGTCCAGCAGACTCCGCGAGGGCGGAAAAACTTGTTTGCAATTTGAGATCAGCCGATCAAGAGATTAACCCTAATTTCGTAAATTGGGAATATTATTTTCAAGGCTAAAATATTTAGTAATATCACTAAATTGGCTTTTTGAATTTATTAAGATAATTGCAGTCTTTTGCAACTTGTCCAAACTCATAAGGCCACCCTCGCGGCATTTCTGGTTTTTTGTTCGCGTTCAGATTGCTTCTTTATTTGTCAGCCATTTATTGTTGAACAAATAAAACGTATTTTCCGCCCATATGGATGGTCGAAACACAATTGATTTATACCATGGGCCAATTTCGTTATTTATGTTGCTAGGGACGTCAAACGTTTGTAAGAAACTTAATAAAAGAATGATTTTTGAAGCGCTTTGTTTTATGTATATTTTTCAATAGGCAATATATCTATTAAAATGTAACTTCCGCCGATATGAATGCTCGAAATACATACAATTAGTTTATAAACATACCTATTTAGCTTACTCAACTGCCAAACAATATTTTAATATTATATCATTTAAATAACTATAAATCCTGTATTTCCTGTTAGAAGTTATCGATTTCTTTGCAATTAATTGATCAATATACGACAGCTGTTTGTGTATATGAAAATTAATACGCAGAAAACCCATAAAACTTGACTGGGTTACCTGTTCTAATTACATTTTATTTAATTAAAGTTCACTTTGCGTAACTTCAAATTCCCCTTTTCAGCATTGCAAAGATTGGTAAAAACAGACGCGCACACATTTAGGGCAAGGCAAATAAAACGAAATTGATTTTCGAACAACACACACTCAAATGTATATTTGAAAATTTCTACTGAGTTAAGGATTGCGTGATCATAAATTTAGTGAGTATTTAGGGCTAGGCGTAAGAACTATACAATAACATAACTGGAATGATACAACACTAAACGATCTGTGTGAAACGCAAACAATTTAGTTTAATCTAGCGCCGATCTGCACACGAGGCGACCACACCTTGGGCCGCTAAAGCTTGGTTATTCTCATTAATCGTATTATGGGCTAGACTATATCAAAGTTCAAACTAATTTAAATAATTTACCTAAACGACTGCGGCTTTGCTATTCGATCCGAATAACGCCCGCTCCCACCCCGCCACTGTGGGCGCACATGGGTGGCATGAACGTCCACTTGTCCGTCTCCGGATCGTACACCTCCACGGTGGAGAGATTCGACTCGCCGTCGTATCCGCCGATGGCCCAGAGTTTGCCCATGTTAGCAGCCAGGGCCACGCGGGAGCGCTTGCAGTTCATGGGCGACACCAGCTTCCAGGTGTCCGTTTGCGGGTCGTAGCACTCGACGGATCGAAGAAAGGAGTTGCCACAGTAGCCGCCGCACACGTAGATCTTTCCGTTCAGCGCGGCCACGCCCAGTCGGCAGCGTCGATTGAGCATCGGGGCCATCTTCACCCAGACATCCTCGTTCTGGTCGTACCGCTCCACCGAGTCGAATATGGACAGCCCGTCGTGTCCGCCGAGGGCGTAAACAAACCCGTTCAGTTGCGTTACTCCGCCAGCCGATCGATACTTCATCATTTGAGCCACCTGAAAAGATAGCGTCAGCAAGCGTACACTTTAATCCCTCTTGACAGCGACTCACTGTCTTCCAGGTGTTGGTCTTGGGGTAGTAGACCTCCACGGTGTTGAGCGAGGTGACGCCATCGTAGCCGCCGCACACGTAGATACAGTCATCGAGGGCGGCCACGCCCACGGCACTGCGCTTGCAGAGCATGGCACAGCCCTGGGACCACTTGTTCTTGCGCGGATCGTAGACCTCCACCGTGGATAGGCGTTCTGTGCCATTAAAGCCCCCGAAGGCGTACAGCTTGCCATCCAAAACAGCCACACCCACGCGGGATCTGAAAGGGGGGAATCTATAGGATCTATAGAACTGTTTAACGGGCTGGCGGGCACCCACCTCATCATGGACATTTGCTCGCCCATCTTCCACTTCTTCGTGAGCGGGTCGTATATCTCAACGGTGCTCACGGACTCCCCGGTGCTGGCCAGTCCGCCCACGGCGTAAATCTGTCCGGTGAAGAATTCGCCGCAGCGCTGGCGGGTGCGAAAGCTTTGGAGGAGGCCCCGCCGCTCGGGCATCAGGTGGAAGTCTTTGGCCTCGTCGAGAAGGTCGCGGCACTGATGCGAGGAGCGGATGAGCTCTTCGCGGGCCACGTGATCGGCCAGAAACTGGGGCGAGAGCAGAGGCAGCCGCACGGCGGCGAGCACTTGGGGAAAGAGATCGGAGCGCTTGTCGGCGTACTTGACCCACTTCATGCAGGCCTCGAAGATGACCTCCTCGGTGCGGACGTTCAGCTCGTCGCGCCGCATCAGCTCCAGCAGCTGGTCGCAGTCGAGGGCGAGGAACTCCTCCGACTGGGCCACTTTGGCGAAGTTCTGGTCGATGTACTTGTCGGCGGCGTCGATCAGCTGGCGGCAGATCATGGAGTCGGCGAACGTGCGGATGCCGAGGACGTTGTGCGGATGGAAGCGGGAGATGAGGAAGCTGGCGCAGGCGTCGCGCACGTTGGAGAGCTGCAGGAACGAGGCGCCCACCATGAGGCTCTGCACGTTCTGGTTGTCGATCCGCACCTGGCCGCTGTACACGTAGTTGATGAGGCTCTCCAGGGCGCTCGGCTCGATGGCGCTCTCCTTCATGGTGATCTCCTTGATCCGGCTCTCGGCCATGTTGTTGGTGAACATGGCATAGAAGTAGGGAATGGTGGCCGCCAATACGACGCGGTGGGCGGAGAATGTCTGGTCCTCTACCTGCAACGGGCAACAGGGGCAACGAGAGTGTGGGGTTTATAATTAGAATCCCAGATAATGAATGCATTGGTGGAGATGGGTGAGTGCTCGCCTTCAGGGTCACGTCGCAGAGCTTGCCCATGCGCCGGATCTCCTTGAAGAGTGGGAAGCTGTCGCCGAACAGCTGCTCATGCTTGTAGACGAAGTAGGGGTCCTCCAGTTGGCTGCCGCTATCACTCAGATCCATTTCCTCCGCCGTTGAAGAAAAATGATAAGGGACGCAATCAGAGATGCCAGGTGTTGTTTGCTTGCAGCTTCGCTGGTTGTGAGCCACCGCCGATAACCGGTCGATAACGCTTGCCGATGCGATAGTCGGCAGCATCGTGTACGGCGACAGTGGGTAATTTAAATGCAACTAACGTATAAATGTGGGCCTGCGTGATGTGGGAAAAACTAACAACCAGATATGCCTTTAGGTGTATGTATCTCAATATCTCTGCACACCTACTGAAATATAATATACTGTTTAATATATATTTTCAAAATAATTATTTGAAAATTATTTGTTTGAAATCATAATTTGAAACCATAACAAAAAGTAAAAAATCATTTCCGCGCCAATTTCTTTCTTATTTTCTATTATTAAATAAACTTTTCTGGTTTTAAAGACACGAAAATCCAAAAAAGACAGTTTTCAGGAAATCTAAGACATTGTCTCTATTGCTACTTGTGTAATATTGACGCGTCTTTTATCCATTATTTGTTTACTTCATTTAACAAATTTGTAGGGAGTTGGGATAACTACCGCCACACCTTTTCATTGTACACCCTGCCCATCCCTAGCAGCGGATAGTTAGGGCGCAGCGGCAACCCTAACAGCTGATGCAGTGGCACATCAGTGTTTTCTTCACGCAACCTGATTAAAGTAATAATTTCCCGAAAAACTCGCTTTGCTGGTTGGGAAGGAAAGGCCACCACCCGCACCAGACGCCTGAGCAACGACTAGATGTGAAGGAAGGCCCCTAGCCCTCACAATGGACGCCACATCACCGAGGGAGACGCCGCAGGTGAGAGTAAACTCGGGGCTGCTAAAATTGATGATGACGTCTGAGGTCGTAATTTGCATTTGCAGAAAAACTCGAACCCGAATCCGAATCCCATCGAGGCGCTGAGCAAAGATGAAATCATCGGCAAATACAAAGGCCTGCTCAACATCGCCAAGAAGGCGAAGCAGGCCAAAGACGGTGAGCGAGCGACGCGTAGAGGTTTCTAGAAAAACGAAAACTCTGAACTTTGTTCCGCTTTCAGAGCTCAGCGAGGAGAACCGCCTGCTGAAGGAGGCCCTCAAGCGGGCGGCGGAGAAGCAGAGCAGCCTGCCCGCCATGCAGGAGATGCTGCAGGACTTCACCGACAAGAACATGATCCTCACGGAGCAGCTGAACAGCCTGAAACAAAAGGCGAGGGAGGAGGCGGAAAGGACGGGACAGCTGGCAATCGAGAACGAGAGCCTGAAGCGGCAGCTGGGCCGGCTGAGCGACGAGAACGACGGCCTGCTGGCGGACGTGGATCGCATGGAGAAGGCCATGCAGCAGGTGAACGACCTGGGCCATGAGCAGCGCCGGAACCTGGAACTTTTGGAAGCGGACATCGGCAAGATCAAGGAGGCGGAGTCGGAGAACGTGAGGCTGCAACAACAGCTGGTGGCGGCTGCCGAGGAGGCGGCCCTGATGCGCGAGAAGTACCAGGGCCTCAGGGACATCAACTCCGAGCAGCGCAAGAAGTTCAACTCGCTGAAGGACCGCTTCATCGATGTCCACCGCAAGCTGAAGGGCCTGAAGGAGTGTAAGTGCGTGCTCCTCGAGACACAGCACGAGTACGCCGCCTCAGTGTCCAAGTGGCAGGTGGAGATCATCCGGGCCTCGCAGCTTTTGTGCGGAAAGATGAGCTCCCTGCAGGAGGAGAACGAGAAGCTGAAGCGCGGCACCGAATCCTCTGGAAACGGGCTCGACCGCAAGCGCCTCCTGCGGCGAGTTCACGACCTCGAGCGCCTGGTCCAGCTGGTGAAGCAGCAGCAGCAGGAGCCGCCCTACCCGCAACTGGATGTGGAGCGAGTCCTCAAGAAGCTAAATGCCATCGACAAGCTGGCGGGTCAAGTCAAGGAGCAGCAGCTTCAAGCGGCAGAGCAGCAGTACAGCAACGTTGAAGTTGACAAGCTGCAGGCGCTCGTGGAGCAGCTGGAAAGGGAGCGCAGCATCCAAGAGCGTAAGCTGCAGGATCTGGAGGCTATTGGCGTGGAGCTGCGCCAGCACAACGAGGACTTGCTCACCCGTTTCCGGCTGAAGGAACACGAGCACAACGAGCTGCTGGCGGAAATGCGGGAGCTAAACGAAGCCCTGAAGGGTCGTGGCGACGCCATCTCGCGGCTCCAGGAGCAGCACGAGGCGCAGGTCAAGCGGGAGCACGAGCTGGAGGAGCAAGTCTCGGCCTCGCAGCAGGCGACGCTGGAGCAGTCACAGAGAATAGGGCAGCTCCAGGGCAGGATTGATGAACTGGAGCAGGCCAACGTCGATGCCCAGAGTGACGTACTATCCACATCGACAATATCTCGTGCCGAGGAACTGAGTCGCTTACGAGAAGTAGACGAAGGCTACGAGGAAAAGTATCACAAGCTGCGGGCCCTGGCCGCCAAACTGAAAAAGAAACTGCAGGAGCAGACCCAGCAGCTGCAGGAGATGGACCAAGGCGGGGGCCTAAAGCAGGAGTTGGAGGCCGTCAAGCTGGCCCAGGCCCAGCTGCAGCAGGACCTGAACGCCGCCCGGGCCGAGAACCAGAAGCTGCGCGCCAAGGAGAAGGCCAAGCACACGCACTCCAACAACGTGCTCAACCTGGAGATCGAGGCGGCCGAGAAGTCGCTGGCCGAGGTCAGCGCCAAGTTGGCCGCCAAGTCCAGCGAACTGGAAGCCGCCAACGAATCGCTGACCGGCAAGGAGAACACTGTGACGCAGCTGCGCAAGGAGATCGCCATCCTGGAGGAGGCGAAGAACGGCGAGGCCGAGCACTCGCGCCAGCTGAAGGAGCAGATCGACCGCATGCAGGTGCAGGTGAAGGACGCCGTGCACGGCAAGCAGCAGGCGCTCACCCAGAGCAAGGAGCTGGAGCAGGGGGTCGAGAAGCTGAAGCTGGAGGCGGAGCAGCTGCGTCTGCAGCTGGCGGAGAGTGCCCAGCAGTACGAGACGAAGCTGGGCAAGGCCAACCAGCTGCTGGATGCCCGAACGGCGGAGCTGGAGGCCCACCTGGAGGCCAGCAAGCAGCTGGAGAGCGCTCTGCGCACTGCGGAGCGGGCCCAGGAGGATCTGCGCGTGGAGTACACCGAGTACAAGGTGAAGGCGCAGGCGGTGCTGCGCAAGAACCAGAGCAAGGGCTCCAACCGGGAGCAGGAGCTGGAGGAGGAGCTGATCGCCCTGCGGAAGAGCGAGCTGGCCTTGAGGGGAAGCAACGATGGCCGGGCGGCGCGTTTGGCCCAACTGGACGGGCAGTTGGAGGCCCTGCAGCAGGACAATGCCGGGCTGCAGAAGCGCAGCAAAGAGCTTCTGGCCCTGGTGGACGAACTGCGCCAGCAGAACGACCTGCTCACCCTGGAAAATCAGCGCCAGTTCCAGTTCCAGCAGGATCTGATGCAGCAGCATCGCCAGCAGGTGGAGCAACTGGAGGCGGGCCACCAAAAGCAGGTGGAACAGCTGCAGCAGCAGCTGGAGGAGTCGCAAAAGGTGACGGCCAACACTTCCTATCAGAGCCACACCTCCGCAGCGAGCGGCGAGCCGAGTTCCGAGCAGGCAAAGATCGATTACCTGCTGCAGGAGCACGACACCAGCCTGGAGGCCACTGCCGCAGACGCGTCCCTGGCCCAGCTGGCGGCCCAGCGCAAGATCTCGACTGTCTCGCGGAGCTCACACGATTTTATGCCGCTGGACGAGCTGCTGAACACGTCCATCGATCACATTGCCAGTGATACTGTCACCACGATTACGAACTTTAACCGGAGCGTCTCCCAGCAGGGGGAGGACGACACCGGCGACATTGCCGTCCAGAGTGCCCAGCTGCAGGCGACCAGGGAGCGGCTGGGCATCCAGGAGAGCCGCGTCAAGCATTTAACCGCCCTGCTGGCCGAGAACGAGCAGGACCTGGCCAAGCTGACGCAGATGAACGACATGCTGAAGGAGGAGCTGCGCCGCCAGGAGCGCTCCGAGGAGCGCGAGCAGCATATGCACAACTCGGAGTACTTGAAGAACGTCTTCCTAAAGGTGCGTTGCCTAGCCGACCAATCGATTCCAGGGGAGTCACCACAATCCTTTGCTTTCAGTTCCTTACGCTCAACAATGCGGACGAGCGACAGCGCCTGGTGCCCGTGCTGAATACGATTCTCCGGCTGAGTCGCAACGAGGTGGAGATGCTGAACTGCGTGGCCAAGGGCCAGAAGGTGTCCGCCGATGGCAGCAGCCGCGGCTGGACGGGATTCCTGACGGCGTGGGGCGGCAGCAATTCCAGCAACAACAACTAAAGCAGGTGTCTTCGTATTATAGAACGCTGCGGGTTTGCCTGCCGTTTGTGTAAATCTTGTACAATTATCTTTTATACTAATGTATTTTAAAATTAACCGTTGCTGTTTTGGCACCCGCCCCGTACATCTATGTCTATTCATATCCGTTTCTTTTCGATCAATTTACACTTGTGCGTGTTTCGAAATGGTTTGTGTAATTGGAAATTCTATAACCGTATAGATCAGACTATAAATCAATGCTAGCGTTCTCAATAACCTACTTTCCATTAGTCGTATCGGATGTACAATATATATACCGCAACTATATATAAATAGGATCGTTAATTTACTAAGTGTATCCTGTGTATGTTGACACAAAAATCATATAATTTATACTTAAAACGAAGGTAGAATAAAACCAAATCAAGTGAATCAATATCAAATAAACTAGAACCAAAATCGGTTGAATAAAATTTTAAAAGCTCCCCGTGTGTGTGAGTGTGGTGTTAAGGTTAAAAGATTCTAATTAAAAACGCGATTTAAAATAATTAAAAGGACAGGCCGGGTGGACGTAGGATTACGCCAAAAAATCAAAGATCACAAGTCGACGAATCAATCTCTTATAGCCTAATCAGTTGGTTGAGAGACCTATTGCCACACGCCCGCATAGTTGCCCACCAGAGTGGCCGGCAGAGGACCTCCCGCGGCGAACAGACGCATCCTGGTGCTGTCGTAGCAGTGCGTGTATATTGCGGGCACGTACTTGACCTGCTGGAAGCCGTCCATCTCGTCCTCCGGGTACTGCAGCGACACAAAACCATCGTCAATCGGAATTGGTTAATCGAGAGTGTTGCAAGGCGAGAGAATTGAACCTACCACAATACCCTTGCTGCACTTGAGGGCCACAGTGCGCGAGGCGTTTACACTGCTCTCCAGATACTTGCCGGCCCGAATGTCGTAGAAGAGGAGCATCCCCAGGCCCGTGCCCACGGTGAGCAGGTTGCCCTCGAAGGAGGTGGCCCTGATGCCGCAGCCGCTGTACCGCGAGGTGATCTTCTTGATCGTCTGCAGCGTCCGCGCGTCCAGCAGGATGGTGTACGAGCGACACCCGACGGCGTAGAGCCCGTCGCTGTGGTAGGCAATGCTCACATTGTCCTGGCAGTTTGGAAGCTTCCTGGAGAGCGTCTGCTTGAAGGTCTCCGCGTTGAATATGTGTATGTAGCCGTTCAGCGACAGGGCGGCTATCTCCTTGAACTCCTTGTTGAAGCACAGCGATCGTATCTGCCAAAAAAGGGATAATTAGCAGGACTCTGCGGGACAGGAGATGCGCGCGCACTCACTCTCTGGGCAGTGCGAACTTCCTTAACACTAAGCGGATGTATGGTGGCAAAGGTGGGACAGGCCTCCTCGCCGCCGTCGGGGAACTCCATGTGGTCCTCGTTGATGCGCCACAGGGCCATGCGCGAGTCCTTCGAGCCGGAGACGAGGAACTGATCGTCCAGCCAGCACATGCCCATGATCAAGTCCCTGTGCCCGCCCTCGCCCACGCACACGGGATCCAACGTGGGCAGGCGATAGACGGCAATGTCCGAGGAATTGCGCGCCCCTGTGGCCAAAAAGGAGCGGCTGGGCGACAGCTCGATGGCGTGCAGGCCGCCCTGCACCTCCGGGTGGTTGGCCCGGTTGTTGGAGAGCGTGGGAATGGCGTCCACCCGCCGCATATTCACGTCGTAGACCAGCAGCTTGTTGCACTTGGTGCCGAACACCACCTGGCGGCTGCTCAGCCATTTGGAGCAGAAGACCTTGTTGATGTAGCCCAGACTGATTTGCGTCTCGCGCAGCATGTCGTGGGTGAGGACATAGCGGCTTGTGTACTCCACGTTCACGCTGCGTCGCTGCAAAACACACAGGGGAATGGGTCGGTCAGGCATGGCAGTCGGTGCGTTTTTGGGGGAAGAACCTTACGTCGCGGAGCCCGCTCTCTCGACTGCGCAGGTAGTCGCAGAGGTTGTAGGAGGTGTTGAGGACCTCCTCCTGCTGCTGCGGCGTCTCCTCGTCGCTCCCGGAGTCCTCGTAGGTGACGAAATCGTCCGGCTTGTCCGGCTTCCTCCGCCGCTCCTGACGCATCGCCCGCTGCTTCGCCCGGCGCTCCTCCAGCCGCGAGTTGGCATGGCAGGCCGGGTAGGTGCCGACGACGCTGTCGCGGATCGTTCTCACCATGCCGTTGAACATCTTGGGGCGTGCTGCTTTTCCTCTCGCTTCTCCAGCGCCCGATTATTTATTCCATCTTTTCCCAAACAAAAATGGTGGTGCGCAGATTACGCGGAGCCACTGGTTCCAGCCGGTTCCCATGGTTCCGCCAAAGAGCCACTAGGGGTGTGTCTTTGCAGAGGGCCAACTATGTACTCTATGATAACTATGATATCTATTTGTATCATCTATTATGTTGTTGTTGGTATGAATTTATTCATATCATTCAATCAAGTTTGTGTATTTTGATTACATTTTATTATATGAATAATTGTAGTTAAAAGTTCAGCATGAGTCTGTTAAATTATATACGTTGCCTCTTAAAATCTTGATAGTGGATAATTTTTGTTTAAGAGAAATTTGTAATACTCATATGGGAAACATAAAAGTGCCAAATGTGCTAGTGTAAAATACAAAATAAATGTCAAATTAAAGTAAAGAGGGTTAAATATGCTAAAAATAATTAAATTAAGAGATTATGGTTTTTGAATTTATTCCTTTCGNATTTTCCTTAATTATTTTATTCGATAGTTATTATGTTGCTTTGCCCGAACACCCCTAACGCGCCGATAGTCCATCGCTAACCGCCGATCAGCTGCTGGCAGAGTGTCCCCCGAAAGTTGTTTATTTTTGTGAGGACCAAAATGAATTACAACGCGAAGCGCGTGATGCGCCAGAACTCGGTCTGCATCACGCCCAGCGACCTGGCCCCCTCGCCCATCCTCCTCGCCCCCGGCACGCCCTCCACCCCCGGCACACCCTCCGCCCAGCTGCAGGTCCCGGAGGACATAAAGCCCCTGCATGTGCAGCGCCAGGTGATCCTCCTGCAGGGCGGAGGCCTGGCCCCCGCCAGCGCAGCAATCCCCCAGCAGCAGCAGCAGCAGCAACAACAGCAGCAACAACAGCAGCAGCAGCAGCAACAACAGCAGCAGGTGCAGCAAAACGCGCAGCATGTGATTTTGGCGCCACAGAACCCGGGAGGGGGCACCAGCATCCCGCCACCGGACGATGCGCCCGTCTCCCTGCTCACCGAGATCGCGGACATCATGCGCAGCTTCGGGGACAGCGACCAGCCGCGCATGTCGAGCGTCAAGCTGGTGGAGCAGATCCTGCAGCAACAGCTGCGCGGGATCTTCAACGAGGCGTCGCTGGTGGCCATGCGGAGGAAGCAAAACCCGTGCCCCTCGCAGGCGGACTTTGAGTTTCTCATGCGCAACCATCCGGTGAAGATTGCCCGCATGCGCAAGCACCTCAAGGATATGCGCATACTCAAGCGATTCCTGAGCATACGCACGGGAAGGCCGCAGGACTTTATGGACGATCTGGAGCAGCAGGACGAGGACGAGGAGCTGGCCATCGATGTGCACGAGCTGCACGACGAGGATCGCATGCGGCGCCTGTTCCGGGCCGATCGCATCTCCCAGATCCTCACCGGGCAGCAGTATTTGGAGTTCAACGAGGCCCGCAAGACGTCCTTCTACTGCCGGCACGGCGAGAAGATCAAGAACAAGTTCCGGCGCTTCCTCGACCTGCCCGCCGACCTGCGCATCCCCACGCCCACGATGAACATCCTGGCCTACCTGGCCCACGAGACGATAGCCGCCATCGTCGACTACTCGATCCTCACGCGCCTCAATTCGGACAACCGCGTCACGGAGCCGTACAGCCGCGTTCCCTCCGCCGGCGGCAGTCCGGCCATGATGCACGTCTGCCCGGAGGTCACCCAGGGCCGGGGCATGGAGGTGGTGAAGCCCATCAGCGTGCCGGAGATCCACGAGGCCATGCGCCGCTTCCGCCAGATGAGCAGCCGCAAAATCGGCCGGTACCGCAACTCCTGCGACATCGACTTCCGCAGGAGCTTTCTGGCCATCTAGGCTGAGGTGTCTCTGGCTTGAAGGCCTGACTTTAAATACTCAAGGTGATGCAGGATTGAAATACCTATGAAATACCTAGGACACTCTTTGTGTTATCCTGCGCTTTGTGACCCTAATGGGTTGCACTTTCGTAGAAATATGCTTTGCAACGATATCTAACCCCCTTGACCATTTTAGATCAAACTATGGCTTCTGACTTCCTAAACCAATCTTGAAAACGATCTAACTTCCGCGTTTCTTGAATTATTTAGGGGTTTAGTTAACTACCTTCACTTTATTATCGTAGAACTATGCTTGGCAGCAATATAATACGGTGCCTGGTAAACTAACTTTATCTTCATCCCCCTAAAAGATTGTATACCAAACTATGGCCTGAATGATCCTCCACTTATGACTTCCTAAACTAACCTTTCCTAACCTTTCGCGTTTCTTAACCTATTGAAGTTCGGGTCTATCTCCGCAACTTGTGCCGTACCTTACACGGTCCCTTTTTTGAGGAGAGATTATCAGGCCGCCACTTGAGATTGATTTTTAGACTTTAAGCCAATTGTTTATAACATTTTTGAGGGTAAAAAAAACTTTTACTACACTTTATGGTAAGCATTGTTCGTCCCTGTAATTGAGACTTTTACCTTCCCTGATATTATTCTATAAAATAAACATTTTTAAATATAATTACCGGTTGTTTTAATGGCTCGAACTTCGCATAAAAAGTTACGTTATTTCTGGCAGCCATATTACTTTCGGTTATGGCATTTCATAAAGGTAATGCATTCCTCGCATTATTGTTGCCACGGTTGGTGGAAAGTGGGTGCAGGATGTGGGCCACCTGCAAACTGGCCACTGGAGTAGCACAAACGTATACGAATGTGTGGGGCCGATAAATTGGAACGGTAAACGATGTTGAAACTGGCACCGACAGATAAATAAAGCGCAATAAAGAAATTTGCCGACAGACGCAATCACACGTGCGGAACTGAGACAGAATTTCATTCGTGGCCAACAACAATGGCAACAAGGAGCGGCAGGGATGCCGCAGCAGCGCGCAGAGCTGCATTAAGAGAAGCAACTCGCGAACGCACTTAATAATCAACTTCCTGGTGTGCATACAAATGTGTGTGTGGCATGCAGTAAGGAGCCAGAGCAGTTGCAGGAGCAGTCCACTGCACTCCCAGCAATTCCCTTAAACGCTGGAACACCGGGAAAAAATTGAATGCCAATTGGGTTGAATTATAATAAGCCCACAAAATAATATAAGAAATTATTGAATATCATAATTGATAAAAACTAACAAAGGTTTCTATGTAAACATGCATGTGTAATTTTGGACGTAAAAGTATGCTATGAAAATGGGAAAAAAGCGGGTGAAGGTATAGAGAGCCTGGGAATTATGGTATGTCTGCTTGACTTTATAATGTTTTAATTTTTCTTAAGCAATCAGAAAACCTTTTTATTTGAGGAGTCTTTATTATTTACATAAACAACATATGATGACATTCAATTGGTACCAAAATAACGAAGGTGTTAAGTCAGAAGATGTATTTCATTTGATAAATAAGAACTCAGTATTGCATTCAAATTTACCTGAAATATTTCAATTAAATTGCTGTCATAATTCCCAAGTTCTTGATTGAATACCCTAATCTTTTAGTCAATAAAGTTAACTAGAGAAACTTTGAAGTGTATGCCATATTAGTGCGCATAGTGAGTGCATTGGCGATTCTGGCATTGTTCCGACATCGACTGCTTTGGCTTCGCATATTCTCTACCGGATTCGCATATCCCCTTCGGGCACCCCTGGCTCTGGCCCGGATCTGGGCTAAACACTTAATGTTGATTGCCACGCTGCTGCAACTCTAAATCCTACGGCACATTACTCTTAATCGATTGCTCATACGGCTAACGAGCAGAGGGCCCCCAGTCAAAAGCTCCTCGATGGCCAGTTAATGAAAACAAGCTGCCTGTGACGAAATTAAGCCAACAACTTGTTTGTTTCCACCAAACCCTCCCCGTCCGCCTCCTCCGTCGCAGCCTCACTCTTAATGTTACCAAATTTGCATTTCATGCGGCTCCTTCCATGCGTCCCCATCATCAGGGCCACCATCATCATCATCATCACCGTCGTCGTCGAGGAGCTCCGCCATCGTCATTTCTTCGAATCGTCAAGTCACGTAGCCAATTTCAGGCGGGGCAAAGTCAATATGCCCCAAACCAGATCGACTTCTTTTAAAGCGAAGAAAGCGTAGAGCAAATAATAAACGCAGCTAACTTGGCCTGGGCCAAAGGGACCTCGCATTTAAAAGGGGTTTCTTGAATTTTTTCTCGGAAAATTGAAAGGAATGAAGGTTAACGAGTAAAACGGACGTTGAACCATTTTAAAATAAACAAGGGTCTCGATTTCTAATTAGTTTAGTTTATCTAAGGGTTTGAAAAATAAAAACAAAAATTGGTGAGGGAGTTTTCTTATCGGGGTTACATTTGTGATTCCGGTCTTACCTCGCCGTAGCCTGGTATGTCTCTTTGAATCTGGCCATCCAGCCTCTGGGGTAGATTCTTGGAAGATTAGTAGCGATGGCTTCGGTACTTACTCAATGTCGATCCCCCGATGCTGGGATTCAAGGGTTCAGTACTCTGGCTATACCTGTTAGTAGCCTGGAACTCTTTCTTCTTGTTTCTGGTTGATATCCTTGGCCGCCTCATTCCAATTGCGGCTCTGCACAGGGTTTAGGGAATCAACAGTCACCTTCGCTGGAAGTCATTCAAGAAACTGCTGCATCATTTCACCTGATGCAGTGCATCCAAGCGATCGGCTGTATCCAAAAGATATTCAATCCTGTGCAGTGGCCGCGTGTTTGCAATTTGAGTAGCCGTGTATTTGAATCGACCAGAAACAAGGAAATGGAGTCTTAGGCTACTAACAGGTATGTCCACTGCACTGGAATAAATATCTTTTTGATGTGGTGGATCGCTTGGAGATGGTGAGATGATGCGGCCGTTTCTTGTATGACTTCCAGCGAAGGTGACAGTCGATCCCACCAAGCGGGGAGATGAGGCCAAAGGGAGTCTGGATCTCGATCTCTATGGTATATAGACACAGTGCAGGATATCTCTTGGATGCACTGCTTCAGGCAAGATGGACGCTTATTTCCTTGGATGACTTCCATCGCAAGTTACAAGTCGAGTCCGTTAGGAAAAGAGATGATGTTGCGGGAGTGTCCCCTTGATCTCAGTTTCGGTCTCGATCTCCTTAGGGTTGGCATTTTTCGGATGCAGCGGACCTCCAGGTCCAGATGAGATGATCCAGCTGATCTCCAGGTGCCGGCTATGTGATCCAGATTCTTGGATGTCGAAGGTGATGCAGTGAAAGCCACTGCCGGGTCCAAAAGGCTGGGGATGACGTCAGAGGGGGCGATGATCCTCCATTTTCTAGTTGGCGGGAGATCGGGCGGGTCCGATGCTGGAGATGCGCTCCCGTCCAGGAAATAGGCGCTCAGGTCGACGTCTGGCGAGGGGAACTGGTCAGGAGCTAGAGGGAGAGAAGAAGAAGATTAGTTTACTTACCCAAAAAATCAGGCTCGATGGAGCTTAAGTAATGAAGTGTGTGCCAGAACTAGTTGGGAATTCTAATTCCGCGGAAGTGTCGGAAATACAAAAACCAACAAAATACCCGCTGCATTTGAAAAATACCAACCCTAAGGAGATCGAGACCGAGACTGAGATCAAGGGAACCATCTCCTGCGGCCTTATCTCCCTTCCTAACGGACTCGACTTGTAACTTGAGCTGGAAGTCATTCAGGGAAATCGGCGTTCATCTGGCCTGATGCAGTGCATCCAAGCGATATCCTGCACTGCGGATACCAAGGAGATCGGGATCAAGAGGACCCCCTTTAGCCCCATATCCCCGCTTGGGGGGAACGACTGTCACCTTCGCTGGAAGTCATCCAAGAAACGGCCGCATCATCTCACCTGAAGCAGGTGCATCCAAGCGATCCACCACATCAAAAGCATATTCAACCCTGTCACCTAATTTTATCCGTCTATAATGTTTTTCCGCTTTACTAATTTAGGTGATCCCGGAATTTTCTTTAGTTCAGACTCGACTGTAAGTCTCGCAAGGATCTGCTGCACCATCGGTACTGAGGGAGTGCGTCTAGGCGATTTACTACTTCAAAAATAACGAGGGCAGAGAGATTGCCGTGCCTCAAGACCAGCCTTCAGCAATGAGGAAGAAAAGGCCCAACTATAACCAGGTAAGACCCAAGTGTTTTTTGGGTTTCGCGGTTTGTTGTGGTATGGGAGGTACGGATAAACATTGCGTGAGCGTAACCGAATGATTGTCGCAACGCAGATATGTAGATATTGTCTCTATGTACTTTTCGTATTTTGTATCTCTAGAGTTAAAATTGTGTATGCCACAGAATTTCGCAGTTTGCGGAAATTAATTTTTAATCTTGTGCTGAACTGGTTTTTAAACTTGTGCTGAAGTGGTAGAAAACAATTGTGAATATGCAATTAGATTTTCTCTTTCTATTATAGTCTCAAAAATCTAGACGGACTGAAGGACAGACGGATCGGGTATAAAAAGGGCCAAAACTTGTGATCTGTAAATGAATACCTTTATTTGTATTAAAAAACGCCCATGAAAGGAACCCTCGCCTAAGCAATAGTTTGTGTTTTCACATCCTAAAGAAAAGTTCTTGTTTGAGTCGGCTCTTAGCCTTGCGAGAAAGCCAATTCTCTTGGCTTAGCAATTAGATATTTTTGAGAATCCGTTCGGCTGAACTTTTTTAATTACTTTCGCTTTTGCGAAAAGTTGCTGACGTCAGCCCAAGGCAATTTGTCCCAATGGCAGGCTCCGAGACACCGAGACACCATTGACAGATGCCTGAGTGCCAGCCGGAGGGATGAAACAAACCAAAACAAAAACAGACTCCGAGAGTCGCATATTACACGGCCTTTTAATTTGAAACCGACTTGAATTGTGTTGACACAAGTACTCTGCTAAATACGTTGGTGCTTGTCTTATGCAAAATGAATGAGATTAGACGCCTCCAACAGACTGACCTGCACCTCCTCCTCCTGATTCTGCTGCTGCTTCTGCTTCTACTCGGGAGCGCGCTTGAGAATCTAGCCCGAGGCCCTCTCGTCTCATTGTCACCGCTTGGCCTCAGCTTCCAGGGTCACGGCACTCCTCAATATGAGTGCGGGGCCCTGGGTATAGGTATGGGCATGGGATTGAGCTCGGGCCAGGATGTTTGTGCGCGCAGGTGGCGGTGCCGAGGTGTGAGCACAAAAGGAAATTGTCTTCATTTAATTAGTAAAGTGGCAGAAACAATTAGATATTGGGTAAAATATCAAAATGCTTGACCTACTTCCACGATAACTATACTCGTATAATTAGCTTAAAGGCAGCCTTACAGAAAGTGCAGGTGCGACGAAGTGTGCGTGGGAATTATGAATACAGTGCGTGTGCATGACACTGTAATATTGCCTAAATACTTTTGTCAATAAACAAAGGCTTTCCATGAGATGAAATATTATTTAATTGACAGTTTAATTGGGTTTCCTTTGTAATCCGGAAAGTTAGAATTTAATTAAAATAAACCAAATAGAGAAATATTAAGGAGGTGAAGTTTAGATTTCTAACGAAGTAAATGAGGAAAAATAATATTATGATTCCGTTTAGAGACAGCTGCATAAATAAGACAAATAAAATTAGATTCTTATCAAGTGCATGGCGTGGGAAATCATATCGACGCATTTCCGCGAATTTATCGAATATAATATAAATTTAATTAGGAGAAGCATTTTTTCAACTAATCTATTAGGAATACTTGAAAATAGTATTTTGGGATTTTGAAACGGGTAGGCTATATATGTATAAAAATACAAAAATATTTAAACTTAATTTTTATCGGAAGTATAGCGCTTTCAATTATAATATTCTACAGGGTAGTGACACATTAGGTGCCTCACAATTTTGCATTGAAATCTCAATTTCGAAAAAAGCAAAATACGATACTTTCGCGGAAATGCGTCGATATTGTTTGTTATTTATTTAAAGTGAGAACAGTTTGCAGGAATTTGAAAAACTGGTAACAGTTTGTAGCACTTCAATCGGTTAACAGAGGCCAGGACATGGGAACAGACCTGCGCACTGCTGACTGGGAACAGCATGCAACAGTTTGTCGCCGAGAAGAAAAACAACCGCCCAGGGGATTCTCCTCCGACAACCAAACGACATGCCTGGAAACGGAATACGCTCGGCATTTTTTCTAAGAACCATGAAACGAACCATTGCCAATCTGAGCCTGTGGGTTACATCATCAGGCACCGAACTAAGATGTGACTGGAGCTGAGGATAAGACCTGAGCGGAGGTGACGAAGGTGGTCTCCTTTGAATGCACGTTGTCTGCTTTTTGTCGCCGACATGACCCATCGAAAATTTGAATGAATTAGAGGGGATGGAGGAAAAAAGCCAAGGACATTCAAGGGATTAGGACAGACAACGGAAAGTGTGGTTTTTTGGTCACAAAAAAGGTACACCTAAATATAACAGGGATAATCAGATAATGGTTGAATTTGGAATTTTAAATCGCTTAAATTTTCCTGACGATGAAGGTAATTGTTTTACAAGTTTATGGCAATAATTTGCTATGGGTTATACCAATATTAATATCCGTTAACAAATTTTTCGTTTCCAGATTCTTAAATAAAAGTTCAAATTACCAAAAACCACCGTAGAGGTACTTGTGTAAATGTGAAAATCCAAAAGCCGCACTAACCATGAACGTGGTTACGGCCTAAATCCTTTTTCAATTGCCATGATTTTCGATTACAATTTGTTTTAACTTGCAAACCAATTGAAATTATTTCTTAAATGAACTTGAACTCTGATTTTGGTTTCTAGTTTCTAAATGTTTCCTTATTGATTGCATACTTGTCTGTAATCCCGTAAATTGTACGCTGGCGAATCGAAAGTCTTTCGGATGACAAAAAATAAAAACTTTTTCCACGGGCGGGGCAGGAAGATACTACTACATAAAGATAGCCCACGACCGTTGCTTGAGAAGTTGCAACACTTTTGTTTGAATTTTCTTGGCTCTTTCATGGTCCCGTGGTCGCGAAAGTTAATTTTTTTCTTTTTATTTCGTTTCGCCGTCGTGATGGTGTCCATGTGACTTTTGTGCTGTATTTGAGCGGGTGGCAGGATGTGCTGCTCGGGCAGGATTGGTGCGGCATCTTCGTGTGAGGATTACCCCGTTACGGTGACGATGCCATTGCCATTGCTGCTGCTGCTGCTGCTGCCGTTGCCCTTCGGCGGCAGCTGCTTTAAAACTTTTGATGCTCTCCGTACATATGCTACATGTGTACTTTTAAGAGCCTCCGGGTGAACTTTTCCCAGTTGCCTATTCAAGGCACCGGGCGGGCAGGGTGTGGGCAGGGCCATGGGTTTTTAATGCGCCCTGGGGCGGGGCGGGAGGAGGAATCTGCGGTCGAGGACATCCGTGGGGGGTGGACCTGTCTGTCAAAGTTTTAATGTGTGGCTGCCTAATTTGCTGTGAAAACTGATTTGCACATAATCAAAAAGGTTGTGCGGCCCACCCCAATATTATCATATTGTTGGGTGCGGGTTGTCACCAACGTCTGATTATTAACTATTATTAAATTGTTTAATTATTCTCTGTGCCCCGCTGTGGGCTATTGTTTTTCATGGATTAATTGTGGCAGACGGCGTTTACAAAAGCCGCATGACTTTGCATAAAATCCATTTAATTAACAACACTTTTAAGTGGCCACATTAAATCAATGATCAAACTAATTAATAGTGCACAAAGCCACCTTTGCATTTGACAGTTGACGCATTCAACTGCATATTCGAACAAATAAAATGTGTAAATTGAAACAGGAATCGGGATGAGTGTGAGGCACGATTGTAATAACTTTAGGACTAATTAAAATTAGTTTGCCGAGAAAAACTGGCAGCTGCCACACAATAAGTGTTCAATGAAGCTTTCATAATAATTGGCTACCTATTGTTTCTGACATAAATCGGGTGAAAACCCAGGAGAAGCTCTTTATTTGCGTGTGAAGCAGACACAAATTCTTAGGCCAAATAAATGCAAATCAATGGCATTATTACTCGCATCTGCATTACATACGAGTATGTGTTGTCAAATTTCACTCCAGCACCATGTAATTCAAATTGAATCAAATCTAAAATTCATATTTACCAATTGTTTGCTCCTCGATGGCCGCATTATGCGTCCCGAATTGATACTTCCAGCGCTGGCAATGGCTTACACGTCTCGTTCTGGTTTTGAATTATGCAGCATTTATGGATGAGATAAGGTCAAAAGAAAATTAGTACAACAATACGGAGGGCAGCGCGGTGTTGCCTTTAAAACCGAAATCGTTTGACCCCTGAATACGTAATGAGGTCAAAGCGAGGGGGCGGGCTTGTGGGCGGAATAAATCAGCAATGGCCTGCATCGTAAATTCCGAGACTGTGGCCAAAGATTATTAATATTTTCCATATCGCTTTTGTGCGATTTAATACTTTGTTTGAGTTCTTGAAAAGTGCGACCCCTTCGCTCCGTTCAACACAATGGCCCAGCTGAGGATTGCACCCGTCGCAGGAGCGTTGAAATAAATCAGGCCCCCAGGCCGGGACCTTGGTCCTGGGAGCGAGAATAAAAATCAGCGTCGACATGCAGACCACATCTTTAACGATGACGGGGAGTGGTCTCCATCGCATGGGGCACCCACCACATGCGAGTCCGACTCCGAGCCGGAGTCTCAATCAAACAAAGGGTTGCCTCAGCTACGACTCCGGTTACGGCTTCGGCTACGGCAGGGACTGTGGGCTGCTTAAATGGCCATAGCAGAAGGGATCCTGCGATTGTTCAGAGACCAGCCAGCCACGGCTTTTACCCTTCGCAATTCATTCCCATCTCCGTTCTCGACTCTCATATACAAACAATGGCATTGGGGCCAGGCTGGCTGGCTTAATGAGTGTAAGCCACAAAATCAACGAGTTAAATCGTGTAAAGAATGAAGCTGAACCCTGGCAACGGCCATCACTGCACTGGGGAAATTCAATGGAGGTTTTTCAGTTTGAAGATCAAGGTTCTACAAAATTGCATGCATGTGGCATACAAATTTATGGTTTGGGTATTATTGATCAATCTGCGTGCCGAATGGGTTTTGCAGTTGGAAAGTTCCCTCTCAATTATCCCTCCAAATTGTTGCTTTTATAAATAAGCTCCCAGCTCGCAGTGTAATTGCATTTTTTGGCCACGTTGCTTAGCCATTTTCTATTAAACTTCCGTCAATCTGCCCTCAACTGGTTGAGCTGCTCTCTTAATTGGATTTAACCAAACTCAAACAAGAGTTAATTACCCAGGCCAAAACTCTTTCTCCGCCTCTAAAGTGCACCCGGGCAATTCTCACTGTGCAACCATACATCCCATTGCATTACGTCCTGGCTCCGAGCTGCACATTTATCAAATTCTAATATGCCTGTTCCCGGGCAACCAGGCAACCTTCCACATCCATGCCCGTGACCGCCAGCTGTCGGCGCACCATGCAATGGATGTGTGTGTGCCTTCCTGCTTACAAATGGCGCTGTGTGCAGGAAATACCTCGCACTCAGGACTCTGGCGGGGACTCTGAAAGTCAACCCAATGCAAAGTATGCGGCAGAGCCTCAAAAGCATTGCTTCATCAATTTCACTTCAAAGAGAGGGACGGCCAAACAATGTGACAGCAGTGCAGCCCAAAGGGACAAATCAATGTGGCTAAATAATTTGTGAAACGAACCTCAATCAATGGCCGGTGATTGAATCGATAAATAAATTTGTTTTACCAACAAAATCTAGAATTGAATTTCAAGTGTTTTCAATTCCGAATGCTTATAACGCGTTTGTATGTATAATATCTTTGATCGAATTCAGCAGATAAAACAAGGACCGCACTCAAATTAATACACAATAATTTGAATGTGTCAATTGACAAATGACTTTCAAATATTATTATTGAAAACGCATATATCAAGAACCCTTGGCCACATCAATTTGTAATTAGACAGGAAGCCATATAGTGTTTTGGAGTGTGGCCTGCCTATTAAACTCTTTGCGGCAATTAAACGTGTGTCGGACGGGCAAAAAGGGTAGTGCATGGTCAGGAACAGAGGCCTCTGCTCGCTTTGTGGTCTGCGGCTGCTGATTTACGGCGACAGTCTGTCATAATGTCGCAATGGCCTTTGTTAATGCAGCCCGGAAAAGGGGTGCCCGGGGGAAAACCGAATCTGAAACTGGCATTACGGCAGGAAAGAAAATCAATTTGTCAATGGGCAATCAATGCGTTTTTAAAGCACTAAAGCGCAATGCAAAACTGTTGAACTTTTAATTCCATTTGGCCACCGAGACCAGCGAATAAATCAAAGTCAGCCAAGGGACCCTTTTGCTCTCGCTCTTTCGAATGTATTAAAAGTGGCAATCCAGCAACAAACAAACAGACAAACAAACAGTCCAATATAGCAAAAGTTTTCAATTTCGCTACAGTTGCGGCCGTGATTTAAGTGCCACAACTGCTGCGACACACCAGCTCGGAATATATATCCGATATGTTTGACTCCCCAGCGACCAATCCACAAATAAATTCATTGCAAGCAAAACAAAAAGTTGTAAAAAACACAAACAGAACGGGGTGAGCTGGGTTGGGGAGCGGCGAGGCACATAAATCTCAACTGGCAGCCATAATTTGAGCAATCATTTAGACATAACATAAATACAAATGCATTTTGTCTAAATTGTTTGCTACATTTTCAATTTGAGTGTGTGCATTCAATTGAAATTAAATTCAATTGTTCTTTTATTGCCAATTCCATGCACTGTGGCACTCACTCACTCTTCGCGTCCAGGATTCCCGGTATCCTCCATCACCCGTCCGGATGTGCTATAAACAATACCCCCCATGAATTTTAAAAATTGCTTGTATTTGAGATTAACGACATCCACCGTATTTATAGGCCCAATGTTGATACGCTGCCAGGAACAAAACTTGGCCAGCCACTTCTCTGAGGTCATGGGGGCCTTTATACCAAATGATTGCAAAGGTTGGAGAAATAAATTTGATTATTCATATTTCCAAAACATATCTGGTGTCCCATAAAATTCGCTTTGTACAATATGTTTTGAGCATTGCAAGGTTGGTATTGTGCTTTAAGTGGCTAATAAACTTTCAATTTTACCAACTCCTCAGGTCATTCATTGCCTTTGCCCAGGACTCCGATCCGCTGACTCGTTACGGCCCGTACGCGAAACAGACGCGGCTCCTAACCAATTCAGTGCAGGTGCACGGCACCAGCAGCAGGAACATGAACGGACGCGGTCTCCGGCCCAGCGAAGTGCAACGCGCCGGTAGCCGTTTTTTTTTGGTGAGTAATGGTGGTTTCCTGAATATCAGCACACGGCTGATCCTTGTCGCCCCAGCCCCACACCGGATGAGTGCCGTCTCCAGTTCGCAGGACTCGCTTTCTTACCAACTCGGGGGAGACGCTCTTGAGATCGTAGGCCCAACCCAGTTTGGCAAATGACTCTATGAACCATGTGGTTACATCCTGCGAGTACGGACCCAGCTCAGCGCTCTTGTAGTCCCACGGGAAGACATGATGATAGTTGTGGTATCCCTCGCCGAATCGCAGTGAAATCAGGAACTTTTCGTCGGTTGGGTGAATGGAGCCGTCGTATGGCCGGTTTCCGAACATATGCGCCGAGCTGTTCACTAGCCAGATGAGGTTCAAAACTACGATCCATCGGAGCAGGGCCATCACGTGAAAGGAGCAGTTGAGGGACTCACCCCACAGGTACATGGGCAGCACGGTGGGCAGGACAAAACAGGTCAGCGGCATCAGGATGTTGTAGTACTTTTTTTGGAACATGACGATGCCATCCTGTTCCAGATCGGAGAGATCGATTTGCTTGCCTTTGGCTACCACCTCCGGGTGCTTGCGACAGCACAGCCAACCGATGTGGGCAAAAAACCATCCTCGCTTGGAGTTGTACGGGTTGGCGTCCGTTTCTGTGTACTTGTGGTGCACCCGATGGTCCCGGGACCATATGTAGATCGCATCCTGGAAGGCCAGAGTGTTTAAGAACGCGAAGATCAAGCGCAGCGGCAGATTGGCCTTGAAGGTGCGATGGGCCCACAGGCGATGAGCTCCTCCGGATATGCCCAGGGCCGTTATTAAGAGCATCACCGGAAAGACAAGAACCGTTGTCCATGTCGCCGTCGTAAACAATAAATACAAGCCGTACAGCGAGAATGTGTGCAGCAAGATGAAAGCGATGATGTTGAACCAAACCAGCTGCAGTTTGCGGCCATCGCAGGATTTCGCCTGGGTGGTGTCCTTGGCCAAACCGAGGTTCGTTGTTTCCGCATCCGACTCGAACAACACGCCTGTGCATTCGCTGTTGTTTGGTGGCATTGTTTCGAACGTTTGATAGTACTTTCTCAATTTACTATTTAATTTATATTGAAAGTTTGGATAATTAGAAAGACTATGCTAAACAATGCGCATATGCAAACACTAGCTACTTTTTCATGAAGTTCCATTTTACTTGTCTAGATACGCGCATACAATATACCTTGAATGAAGCATAAAAAAAAAGGCCAAGGTTTTTAGGAAATAACCTTGATCTAGGTAGTGTTTGCCTAATATAAAATGTTTTTGTGTTTAGACCGAAATACATAGAATTACTTACGCTATAGAGCCTAGTCTAGTATACAGCTTTAGCACATCTGTAACTAATGAATATTTAGCATATTTTTATTTTAGTTACAAAATATAATCATTACACCGATTGTTAGGATTTCTATCCTTTTAAATTTCAATGTGTATATACATTTTTATACAATCTTAAAACCGCAAGTAATTTAAATTTTGGTCTTATTGCATTACGTATATTATGCTTAAATTTATTGCTATTAATTTGCGCTATTTGCAAAGTGAAGCATTTACATTAAATGTGAAATTACTATTAAGTCAATTTTAAGTGGTACAACCACAATATTATAATTTTTGTATAAGTAAATTTTTTGTATAACTTATATATATGTAGGTAAGAGGGGCTTTGTGGTGTAGCTGGTAAGTGCGAAGTTCGTGGGTTCGACTCCCACGCATGTCAGTCATTAGCATGCCCTCCTTCTCTTATGGCCACTTTTCCGAAATGCATATAGGGGTTAGCCACAAGATGCCGAGGCGACCGTACGATCAAAGGCCCAGCGGTTAGCGCCTTTGCCTAACAAGCAAAGAGGTCGCAGGTTCGATTCCCAGGCCGGGTGGAATTATTCCCGAATTTTTCTGGCTTCCAACTATGTATATGCATTAGAAAAGCCGAAAGCGGCGTTCCCAGTTGCCGTCAGGTGGTAGCTCCACCTGACAATGGAATGTGAGGACGAACCTACCAGTCTGGCGCAGTTGGAAGGCGAGGTGGACCTGTCCCGAAAACAACACCACCTGGGACATCATCAGCACCGAGTCCATCATCAGCACCAAATAGAGTCCGATGGAAAGGCTCTTGTAGAAGCCCTAAGCTTCCAAGAGGAGTAAACAAGGAAAAAAAAAAATACATGGGTAAGCATGTATAATTTTGCTCTGCTCAAGTAATCTAATCGGTAATAAATTTTATAAATTGTTCAAATAAAATTTCTAAGAATCACTGTTGCTGGGTTTGAATGTGGGGCCTCTCTTCAACAATCTGGCCCATTTAACACGGTATTTCCGTCTGGGCGGGGTAGTTTCTTCGCCCGAAGGTGTTCCTATTTGGTGGATGTTGCAAGGGGACCCACTTTCTCCGTGACTGGAGGACACCGCCATTTGCTGCTTCTCCGACATCGAAGTAATTACCCGACTACTTTTAGTGGCTTCCTGCGCTGAAGATTCGGTTTTTGTGGACGATTCGGGTGTGATTCCGCTTGTGGCCTTGAATGGTATTAAATAAGTTGGCATCGGTTTCGGGTACAATTCATTCCGGCCCAATCCGATGGGACAACTTCTCCAAAGACGCGCCGGGGCCTCCACTCCTGGTAAGTAGTTGGAGCCGCTATGGCACGGAGAACAAATGCTTAAACATCCGCCAGATAATCGGCTGCTAGACCTTGACTGCGATGTGGATACCGATTGAGATCTCGACCCCGATACGCTTTCCGTTTTCGACCCTGACTCATCTCCTGCGCAACATCTGTTTTTTGAATCCGGGCCTTGTGCAAAGATGCAGCTTCGGGAGATCAACCAAATCCAAAAAGCAATCACGAACAGCACAAAGGTTAATATCAAGACGAGGATAGCTGGAGTGACCTCGATTTCATCGCCATACCCGGTCTCCAGTTCGCGTTTCAATTGCATGCACTCCTGTGGTGTGATCATCTTCTTTATTCCCTTGGGGACTATTTCCAAGATCTGTCCAGGCCCCAGGACTTTACCACACTCTTCTTGGGCCCCTAACATTTCTTATAGTATTGAATCAAAATTGAGATATGTTTTCAGTCATATATTATGTAAAAACAGGTGATTATTACTCTAAGATACGTGACATTTCACACAGATGTAACTATTCACAAGGGCTGTTTTAAATCTTATACTTGTATAAATAGAAGAAATACATATAATGGTTATTCTTTTTAATCATAAAATGGAAGAGTTTCGTCTCTCGACGGAGAATCAGGGCGTCTGGGAATGGAAGGAAGGTTGGGACGTGAGGGCAATGGAGGCAAATTTGGATGTGGGGGCAATGGAGGCAAATTGGGATGTGGTGGCAAGGGAGGCATATTTGGATGCGGGGGAATCGGAGGCAGCAGTGGATCATGATATATCCTAGGTGCCCTCCGGGTGGTATTGGCGGAGTGTGCTGTGTCGTGTACAAACCAAGGGGTACTGTCCTCCTCTACCCTTCTTGGGTGTCGCGTTCTTGTAGGCTCAGTTGATCGTGAGGGCCTTAGAAAGCTTTGCCAGAAAGTCTCTGTCATGCCGGAAGCTCCCAGACTCATTTGCGAATCTATATTCAAAACATTGCCAAACAAAATTTTTGGCACAAAGTAATTTGTTTCCTCTACAGTATTTTTGATGTTGCCACGTTTCGCATATTGATCGGATTCCAAAAAAGGTTCCATCATTTCCAAGGGTATGGGAAAGACTACATTCACACGTTGCTCGGAGGCCAGCGCGGGCAGGAGCTGCAAGTGTCGCAGCTAAAGCCATAGGATGTAAAGGATCTACACCTATGTAAAATTTTTGTTTGATTTGTGGCTTACCTGGAGGGTAATTTGGTTCTGGGCCATCACCTCGGAGGCTTCTTTGAGAGCAGTTGAGGCCTTCGCCTCGCCCTCTGCCAGGATAATCTTGGCTTGAGCTTGGCGGACCGCCTCCGCCTCTGTGGCCAAGGATCGCTCCAAAGTGAGTGGCAGTTTGATGTCCATTCTGCCAGTTAGGCAGGAAAATATTCCTAGATGCAATAACATACTAAAATAGCGACTTACAGGTCCACTCGTTCCACTCGAACGCCCCACATGGCGGTAACCTCGTTTACGATCTTCTGAATCTCCAGGGAGAGGGCCTGTCGCGAGGAGAGGAGTACGTGCAGCGGCTGAGCACCCACCACATTACGCAGGACCACCTGGCACATCAAAAGCGTGGCATCCCGGTATTTTTCCACCCGAATAATGGCGGCAACGGGATCTGTCACGCAGTAGTACACGACTGCGTTTACGACGATGGATACGGAGTCCTTGGTGAGCATGTCCATGGGATCAACTCTAGCCACGTCAGTACGTATGTCCACACCTCTAACCACATCGATGCAGGGGAGTATAAACACAAGACCCGGGCCATACGCATGATTTCTGGGACGAACATCAAAGGATTAAGGTACTCGTGAGGTAGAAAGGTTCACTCTACCGAACGCGGCCCAGCCGCAATATCACAAAGCGATGGAACTCTAGAGCCACGATTAGGCAAAACAATAGGGAGAGGGGAAAAAATACAACCACCAAACACCAGGACAAGAACACAGCGATTTTCTCAAAGCCATAGTTGTTTTCCTCTAAGAAGGATTTCAAGGAATTTAACAGGTTTCATCATTGCAAACAAAAGAGCATTTACGGCTTTGCGTCTCTGGGGCTTCCTTCTCAAACTTCCTCGCCAAAGTCTTGTGCATTACAACGAATTTTCAATAGTGGGAATAATATCGCAGTGAAGTATACTTCAAATCTAGGGGATGACTTGAATTTCAGAATCGAAACGTATATTTTTAAACTTTTGCAAGATCGTATCACTTATGTGAAATGGTATTTTGTTAATAGCCCACAGGCACTTTGTTCAAGGTATTTTTAATGTTTTCAACACCTTTTAAAATCCCAAAATCCACTTATTTCGTTGTCCTTTATTGAAGCTCCCGGGACTAAGCACTTTCAAATTTAATCATTTGCATTTTGTGCCAGCAAAAGTAACTGCATAACTTAAATTTTATTTGGAATTGCATTTTCATGCAACTTTGCTGAATGGTAAACTTTTTTCGGCCGGCAACCGAAAAAAAATCAGTTGAAAATACAGAAAAATATGCGGAATGGTCAAAGAATGTGCGCGTCGCTCAACGGGCTAGAGTCCATTCACAAACATAAAAATTGGAGAAAAATGATATAGAAGGGAAAAACTTTATCACAGAGTGAAGCTGACAAAAGTTCAGAGAGCCAAAGAAGGAAAACTTTTGTTTTCTCGCCTTCTTGGGTTGATTTTTTTTTATGAAGCGACAAACAAATGGCAACCGACTGACCGGGGTTGGGGTTTCAACAGCGGGCCTCGGAGAGGGGTAATAACTTCGGAATGACTTTTGTTGCTTCCTTGCGGCAGACTGTGCAAGTTGCCACTTTTTGTTTTTTTTTCATGCCACTCCGTGACCACATGTGCCGGGGCCTGAAAGAAACTTTTCCTTCCTCGCCAGATTCATGGCTCGGTCGCCATCATAAAGTAATTTATGTGATTTGCCCATTCTTCTGGTGACCCCCAGTCATCCCAGGCCCATCCCTAGCCCATCCCTGTTGCCCCCTCTGGCTGCCCCATGCCACAATTTATCTGATTGCAAGTGCAGCGACATATGGTCAGTTCGGAGAGTCCGCATTCGAGACCGAGTCGAGCCAATTATCCTGGCGCGTCACATAGAAAATTACTCTATTATATTTCGCTCTGATGACGGATAAAGTTATTAGTCCCCAAGGAGCTGCAGCAGGAGCAGGGGGAGTAGTGGGACTCCGATGTCCTGGCTTCTGAGCTGCGAAACAAAGCGCGAATGAGAGTCCCGACCCGCTCCGATAAACTAATCCATCATTGTCAGTTGTCAGTGCGGGAAATGGTTTCCTCGCATGGTGGAAACTAAAAAAAGAGGATACCTGCATCCCGGGCACAGAGGAAAGGATACAGCAACCTGTTGCCGTCTGGATGGTGGCAAATTAATGGCATTTTCATGCACACCCGGATTCCGCAGCAATTGGCTCAATCATCGGTGATTGGTGAGCGATAAAAGCAGTGTCTGTCAATCTGGGATTGAGAGATGGCCCATCGTACTATCCCTATGCAACACCGCTGGAATTAAAGAAAAACAAAAGGGGGATTGTAGTCAGTAATGGACTAATGCAAGAGCTATGTAGTATAAAGTTGATAATTGAAAAGGCTATCTTTGAAGTGCATACAAAAAAGAAACATTTTCTAATTGTGTATGTTAAAATTTGTGGTCATGCCACAAACCTCTTACATTTTTTAATGATCCCAACCTTCTTTTGCATAACAATTATAGATTTAAAAAAAAATGTATAGTTGGCGACTGAGACTTACTTCAGTGCGTCAATGAAACCCAAATCAAACGTTTTTAATTTGTTTTTCTTATTCGGTTGGAATTAAAACTAAGAAAAAAATATAAATAAAAGGATATGCGTACCCAGGCAGCGCCATTGGGGGCCACGTGGTTCACCATCCTGTCCGACTTTCAGGTGCAGGTCATCAGCGACCTTCACCTGTCTTTGCGGGACGACAACGCCGAGGACACTATATACCGCACCCAATTCTGCCTTACCCGGCTGGGAGTCACGCCGATGGTGGAGTCCCGGATGCTCAAGAAACTTATTTCCATGAGTCGGTGCAGCGACCTCGCCTTCTTGTTCTTCATGTTGGAGTCATGCTACAAGGGCCCTCAATACGCGTACAGCCAACGAATCATCAAGGGCGGTATTATGTACCTGGACCTGGAGATGACTATGAGGGAGCTGGATAAAATTTTGCCGCCGGGCGTGGAAATTCTCAGGGTGTCGAAGCCTGCACCAGAACCCCAATCCGGTCGGTCTACTGTCGTGTCCAGGGTCGTGTCCAGCGGAAAGAAGAGCAAGAAATCGCCATACTTTATGCCGCTGCCGAAACCCACGGCGTCAGCGGAAAACAAAAATAAGTATTTAACCAAGCCGGCACGGCTTGTGGTGACCTTTCCATTCTGGCCAGAGGGGGAGAAGCCCAACTACCGGGTTAATGAGGCGACCAGGTGGTTTGCCACCTTCTTCTTTTCGCCGATGAGGCGCATGCTCATCGAAACAGTTACCGATTTAATGAATCAGTACTTCGATAATCTGGGAGGGCTGGAGAAGCCGGACACCATGTGTGAGTACCACCAGGAGCAGCTCCGGCAGGCGCAGCTAGTCAAGGACGAGGCGTTGGTCAAGGCACGAGACAGATGTCTGGCCCTCATGGACCTGGAGTCGCGCCACAATGCGTTGCGCCAAAAGGAGATAATTAAGATGCTTAATAATGACATCGAGGAATGTACTCGGCGGTGGAATCGATTACACAACCGCCAGCTCACGGACGTGATGCTACTGGAGGACTACGACCAGATGTGTTCCCTTGACAAGAAGGTGCCGACCGCAGCGAAATCGCGGAAGACGAAGATCCTCAGCCAGGAGGCCGACATTGGAAAGCTAAGCACGGCTCCCATGATGGGTGTGCATACCATCAAGGACAAAGGCGTTGTTAGTCTGCTTAGCAAAGTGAAAGTCTCGGAGCCGGACGATGACATTCCCTGCCCGCTTCCCATGCCCACGGAGTCGAGGCTCGCCAAGTGTCCTCCTCAAAGGCTGGGCGACAAGAAGCGCACGAAGCAGGTGGTCATGAAGCAGACGAATATGGGCGAAACGTTGAGCTGCCGCGAGCCCTCGAAGTCGGGTCGCTTCTTCGAGTGTCCCGGCTCCAATAGGCCATTTGTGTTCCACTACCACGAGATTGCGCCCAAAGAAGAGGAGCCCACGACGGATCACGTTATCTGTGGGGAGATTGTGCGCACCCTGCGCAATCCAGAGGAGGCCAGTTCCTGCTCCAGCGACGTCATCTACAACTCCCGCCTCAATCCGCAACAACAGGTGGTGGCCGCCATAGTGGACTGCGTCGAGAGCATGTGGACCGAATCGCTGAAGGCTTATCAGAAGAACAACCCAAACCTTGGTCCACAGGGGGACTTCTGCGAGAAAACGAAGAAGAAGGTGTTCGACTGGACCAAGAATATCAAGCATTTTGATCCCGACAATAAGGCGCAGATGGCCCGTCTGCTCAAGGATGCGTTTGCCGTTCTGAAAAAGGATCCGCGCTGTGTGTTTGCCAGCTTGCCGAATGCACACAAGTCTTTCGTGATGACCGAGTGGATCAAACGGCGCTACGGGAAGACGTACAGCCATGACGAGGTGGGATCCATGGTAAACGAAGGCTTGCCCTTGTTTACTAGGGTTTGTGGCCATATGAACTCTCCGCCAAGCCCGGATTGTAAGGAATTTGATGCGAGCGACACCTTCGACCAGGTTGTCTCCCTTACCAAACGCGCTAATAAGGTGAAGAAGGAGTTCCGCACCAAGTTCAACGACAAGATGCTCTCCTATTTTCGCGTCTGCTGGCGTGGAATGGTGCCTCACCTGGCCAAAGATACCTCCTTACTCAACACTTTCTTCGCCTACCTACCCGTTCGCTATACCGATATGCTGCACTAGAAAAGGATACTTGGTTTTACAAAATTTCTCGTCTTCAAATTCTGCTGTTTTACAATGATAAATAGTAAAAATGCTCTGAATAAATATTAGTGTTTGTGATCTAAATTAAATATATTATTTTATCGATCAAAATAACTTTTTCCCTAATTTAGTTTGAATGCAAATATAATACCTAACGCGATAAAAAGGGGTTAAAGTCATTCGCAATATTTGCTCCCTTTAAAATAACCCGAAAGGTGGTGCCCATGTTCTTATATTTGCAATGTGAACATTGTTCAAAAAAATGTAAATTTATTCCACATGAATTGGAGGGAAAAATTCAAATTTCCCCGAAGGCAAACTGCGTGGGATATAACGCTTGTGAAAAAATGCAGGTAAAGCTCATTGTACTATACAACCTGTCGGGCATTGTCCTCACCTAACGTGGAATCACTCAAGCAAATAATTGAAGTGCGTCCCTCGTGAAACTATGAATACTTCGGGCAACTATTCGAACCAACTACATATACCCAGTATGAGGAGAATAAATGCGAAAAATTTAATTAATGAGCAGCATACAAATAAGCGGATAGCGTGCCGTGCCACTGGTGGCACTGGCGTGTCCTGCCATCCTGCTGGATCTCCGCAAAATTCATTGAAATTACCAAGCGTGAAATGAGCAGCTGTCACAGCGGCACAAAAGAGACTCTGAGTCGACTCGAGTCCTGTCCGACATGCAAAGCCAAGGACTGCGGCTGCAAAAGGAGAATGTCGGAACTCACGGGGCCTGTTCCGATTCCCGGGCTCTCTGTTTTTTTGTTTAAATCATATTGGTGCCCATTTTCGAAGGATTAAAAAAGGTTTTGCTATTGGGTGTTTTACCTGGCTGTTAGGTTGCACAAAGTAATAAATTACATTTGGGAATTTTGTCCATGAAGTATTAATTTTTACTGCAATATGTTTAAAATTGTAAGCCCTAAATGGATTAATTATGCATTTGCCCGCAAGCTGAGCTACCGCTTCTTTACTCAAAAAAAAAACATATTTATTAGCTGGTTTTAAAATTGTTAAATTTATGGTGACTAAATCCGGAACATCCGAAACCGAAAAAACACGCCGACATCCTGAGATCTAGACAGAAACCGAGTGGCAATTTGAAATTTCATTAAATTTGTCTTTTTGCGCACGCCTTCTCCGGCTCTCGGTTTCATTTCTTTGTGTGGGGATCCATTGTTTGGCAGCGGCATTGAATGGTGTGAAAACAAAAATGCGCCATGGAAATCAGCACAGATGACCGGGTAATGGCAAAGCTCGCAGGACGGGGCCGGCAATTGCTGGTGGGGAAGGACATTCGATATTCAATAGGCCGGCGGCACTTGAGGCCACTGAATGTTGCGAATAAATTCAATCATGCCCAAACTGTTTTTGGAGCCCCGTTCAAGCCATAAATTAGTGCTGCACGGAAGCAGAGCTGTTAATTCTCGCAATCCGAATCAGACGCAGCATTGTTGGCTCTGGCATAAATCTGGACAGGCGATAAGTCCACGTCAGGCCAAGCACACGTATTTTTCCAGCCGGAAACGTCCGGCCCGAGCCGGAGACGATGGGGCGGGGACTTCAAGGAGCCGGGCGCAACAAGCGGCTAAAAGATAAAATCCCCTTTTCCTTTTTCCGCTCCTCGTGCGGATTTGCTGGCTCACTAAAGTGCAGGATGGCACAAATGTCGTGACAGCGACGACCGGGACGGGGAATACGTAAATTCTCCGAGCGGGTAAAAATGCGAAAATGTGTTGGCATTAACAATGCCAAAGCCGAGCTTAGATAAAACGGGAATGTAAGAAGGAAGAAGAATAATAACGAATGTGAAGAGGGTGCTGGCCATGGCCCTTCTGACCAGGTGAGCAGAGGGTCCTCCATCGGGCCAGTTCACATAATTTCACTCAGCATGTCGTTGCTGCGAAAACATTCACTCAGCTAGCTCACGAGGAGGACAGTCAATCTCGGAGTGTGTTTATTATCCATTGACCAGCTGTAAAGCACAGATAAGAGCTACAGAATTCTTATCATGAGAGTCAATTTAAACTTTTTTCAATCAATATTTTGTAGTTTCGATATGTTCGTAGTTACATATTCAAAGAGGTGCAGACAAATGCTTAAACCATCTTGATTTTGTTGTTTGTATTGTCGGTATTTCCCACACTTTCCGCTTCCATTTTAAACAGAATCGGCTCAGGCATCGGACCATAGTAAGCCAAGATTACGGCACTCTCCCTGAATTTCCCAAGAACTTGCCTTCCGCTACGATCGCTGCCACAATGTAAGCAATGCCCCCCCAGGCACCGCAAGACCCAAATCTAAGACACCATTTGCTGAACATTGAGCGACACATGTTTGGCAAACTGTTTTGCCTTGTCAGCAAAGTCCTGGCCTTGACTTAATTTATGCTCGGCAGAAGGTTGCTGATATGCATAAACATGTGTTGGGTGCTCAACTGAGGCGTATAAATGTCTTGCTAATGACACTCATCCGCCCCGAGCCCCAGTCTCCCACTTCGAAAGTCGGCCAATTGTTATTTAAATTGCGTGTTGACTTTGCTTAAAGTCAAAACATCGACAACGAGTTCCGGGAAAGGCGCAGCCAGAACTTTGCGTCAAGAAGCCCCAAGCCCGAATACCGAATCCCAGGCAGCCGCAGACGCAATTTATGCGATACGGATACGATCTGGGTGACTCGCAGAAAAGGACATCCATACAATCGTTGGGGAAAGTCAGTCAGCAAACCACTAACGAGCACATTTAGCCTGCATTTCAGCTTACATCTTTTTTTAGATTTTCAGTTTCATTTTCCTTTGTTTTTGTTGGTTCTTGCGGCCCTACATGCTTGTTTCGCCTGCTTCCATTCATGTTTTCCACTTCATTCATTCTGGGTTTTCAGAGCTCTCCGGTTTCTTTTTCGGGCTTGGGCTTGGTTTTTGGTGTTTCAGCGGTCACACACTCCAAATGCATTTGCAGTTGCATGTGGCAGTGTGGAGGAGTTGCCGAAATGGCGCAATTGCGCAATGTCAGTGACCCTTTTAGGCACTTCCATAAGCCAAGGCTCACTGCATCATTACCAGCAGAACACACAACTAAGTATAATCCAGTTTTTGATGAAAATATTATGATTTTCCATAATTTTATCCCTGGATGGGTTTAAGGAAAAGCAGGAAGATAAGAGAGGTAATTCCTAGGCCACCACATCGGAACTTCGGCCTAGCGCGATGTCCGACTATCCATTTTGGCCTAGTTATCACCCACCCACCGTTGCCGCTGCAACTTCATTTGGGGCTCGTTTTCATTAGCGGTTTACCGGAGTGAAGCCACTTATCGTGTGACCTGCCAGCATCCAGTAGCGAGAACCCGGAAACCGGGGCTGAACCAGTCAATTTGCTGGCTTAAAACGACTGCGGTTCGCTAAAAACAAAAATAAACGCAAAAAGCAGGCAACTAATGCCGCTCTAATTATTTTTTGGGCGGTTGTGTGCGAGGAAAAATAGCAATGAAATCGGAAATTGTTTTTTTCTTAATTAGATTTTTCAGAGCGAAATCGCTAAATTGTATTTCATGTTAATTTGAAAATTCCCCAAATCACCAGGAGGTGCCCGACAAGCCCACAGCCCGCAGCCCGCAGCCTGGGAGCCCACAGCCAACTGTCGATTGGAATAAAATAAACCAATTTCCCATCGTCACATTGCCGAAGTCTTCCGGACGGGAATTTTCCGGTGGGAGGAAGGAAGGGGTCCTGACCGCGGACGCGGATGTGTGTGCCGAAATTTGGCATGAAAATGAAAATGGAAACGGAAACTTTGCACCACGCCCTTGGCCTGACCGAAAGTTGTGTAAATGTGCGGGATTTGAGTCGGGAAGGCATAAATTTCAATACAGCCAAAATGTCACGCTTCCGCGCCCAGAGCAAACCGGGTTGGCAAATTGAAATAGAAACAATTTTGAGCGGTTTTTTGGTTGGGTTTTCGGTGTGCGGTGCATTCGACGGTGCACGTTTTAACCCAATTTTCGGTGCTCGCCCAGCCACGTGGCTTTTAATTGAGCCCCCCGATGTCAGTCACATCTAATTATAATTGCCCGCGATGGGTGCCCGGAATCTCCCTTTGCGGCGCTGGCAGAGACGGTGCCGGAGGCGGAGGCGGGGGCCATGGCAATATTTCAATGTTATCATGCCAGTCATCGTCACGTTCCCAACATCCCGGCCCCCGCCACAGGTATTATCATCGGAAGAAGAAGCGGCTCCCTTCCGCATCCGCCGTGCATCCTTTTTCCTTCTGCTCCTCCTCACCTCGCCAGCTAGTCCTTTGCAGCGGCAAGGAGCCCGCGAGCCGGCTTTTGTAACTGAAATTAGGAGCTCTCCGAGTCGAGTTCATTTTTCCATGTCAGATTTTGACACTTCAGCGGCGGCGTCAGCCATGGCCTATGGTACAGTGCGTCTCAAAGCCATATGGTAAATTTGGGTCGTCCTGGATAGATGGAGTGAAGCAAGAAACGGAATAGGTAGATTTAAACATCAGTTCGCCGGAGGGAAACAACATTAAGTAGTGAAGACAGGTGTGGAACCTTGTAAAAAATTTAAAACCTAGCCTTTTCTGGGCCATTCCTTGTTTCGTTAATTAGTTTTCGTTAAAGGGTTTCCTTGGCTGCGAGAATGAATACTCCCAGAATGAATCTGAGCTTCGTTAATACAATTATTTAGATATCTTGTGACTTGGCGCACACGTCTAAGACACAAAATTGTGTACGTGCATTATTTCTGCCACCTTTTGATTCCTCTTATAACATGCCCCTTGGCTTCCTTAAAAAAACAAAAAAGTGGCTTCTAAGTAGAGTAATGTGCACTTTTGTGGTTTTTGTGGGTTGACAGTGAATGGGATGCAGTTGAGCTCCTCTAGCTGGCAAAAGGGAAATTTATGAGCACTTGCGGGTTCCATGCACTTTGGGTCTCCCCTTTCTATTCGCCTGGATTCCAGGCGCCGGCATAGGGAGTTTTAAATGTGAAAATTCATGAACGTAGTTTTGTTCGAGACTCGTCTTTTCTGGCAGAATGGTGTCAGTGCTGAGATGCTTTGACGAAACCCCAAAACAGTATACCTAGAGTAAATAATCAAACGGTTTTTTATCTTTTTTTTTATTATGAATTAAATTTTCGTAATGCAGACACATCCGCCAAAGGACGAACGCGAAAATGGGAGGTTTCAAAGACCCTCAGCAAACGAAAATGGCACCAAAGATAGGGCAAGCCGATACATTGAAACAAGTAAGTGGTATCAATCTTGTAACTACAAGAGAATCATTAAAATCTCTACTAGCCGAAGGGCAAAGGAACACCAATTTCGAGAAGATTGCTGTGGTTTTATGCTGGATCCTTGTGGTAGCCTTTTTCCCCTTTTCGCTGCTAGCTTGCCTTCAAGTCGTCAGAGAGCACCAGCGTCTTGTCCTTCTTCGGCTAGGACGTCTCAAGTTGAGTTCAGATTAGCTTACTTGCTCGAGCTATTGATGGCAATACTTTTTTAGAAAGGGCGCTCTCGGGCCTGGTTTAGTGTTTTACCTACCCTGCATCGATGTCTTACACGGAATAGACCTGCGCACCGATGTAACCAATGTGCGGCCCCAGGACGTGCTCACCAAGGACTCGGTGACGATTACCGTGAACGCAGTTGTTTACTACTGCATTTACAATCCCGTCGATTCGATAATCCAAGTGGACGATGTAAAGCAGGCCACAGAGATGATTGCCCAGGTCACGCTGCGCAACGTAGTCGGCTCAAAGACTCTAAATGTCCTACTAACCTCGCGGCAGGCACTCTCCCGCGAAATCCAAGAGTCGGTGGCCGGGATTACGTCGCGTTGGGGCGTACTCGTAGAGCGGGTGGATCTGTAAGTGGGTAGATCTGACATTTCTCCACACAGTTCATAGAACAATTAACGAAGTTCCCAAACACATTGTTCGCACATTTATATGTGAAATTTCACTTCACAGTTTTCTATGAAATACCAAAATATGTAAAAATAATCCTTCCCCAGGATGGACATTATATTGCCGCCGACTTTGGAGCGCTCCCTGGCCAGTGAAGCAGAGGCTGTGAGAGAAGCCCGGGCCAAGATTATCCTGGCCGAGGGCGAACTAAGCGCCTCAAAGGCTCTTAAAGAGGCCTCCGATGTGATGTCAGAAAACCAGATCACTCTTCAAGTGAGTTTGATATGAATATCTACGAGAAATTGCATAACCAAGTGTAACTTGCGTGTATTCTTCGAGTTAGCTGAGACATCTGCAGATTCTTTCGTCGATTGCCACTGAAAGACGTGTGCGGATCATATACCCCATTCCCATGGAGGTCATGGAGCCTTTTATGAAAAATGGGGGCGGTGAAAGTGGTGGCGGTGAAAGTGGTGGCCGTGCAGGAGGTGGAGGTGGACAAGGAACGATGGCTTCGGAATGTGCGGGAACGAGTGGCGCCGCGTCAGAAACTATTGGAGAAGAAGTAGTTACAAGTGGTAGTGGAAGAGATGGTGCAGGTGTCAGTAGTGCCGATGCTGGTGTTTTTATGAGCATGTCTAAACATATTCTGCCCCAAACACCGATTGTAGAAGCAAATGACAGACCCCATTGTCAGTATATTTTAAATTCGTGTACCTAAAGCTGTTTAATATATTTTATTTCAGATGTCGCCGTCGAAATGGAGCCATCTAGACAACGTAAGCATTAAATTTTAAAATAAAAAAAACAAATAATCCAGGAACAACAAAAACACATTTTATATAATTAATTATCTTCGTACCTTTAAGTTATCGATTTAAAAATTCCATTACGAGATAAATCTAAGATGTATATTTTTAGACTACGTGCCGTATGTCTTTCCACCTCCGGAGACAAGTCGACCGCCTCGTAGTACTTCGGAACCTCCAGGTGGGTGATGGTTTTTAATGTAACCAATCGCCCCCGCACTAAAAAAGTTCTTTAAACATTAGCTTCAAGAGGACGGCTCGCGTTTATGGACCTGCAGTCTTATCGGGACTTCCTGCATACTCGTTGGCAATAAGCCGGCAGGCTGGGTGGCAGGTCGGCCTGGCTTCTGGGTCCTGGATGCCGTGCGACGCTTCCAGGCGACAGGACAATGGGAAGGCCAAGCGTGAAATGAGCAACAGTCACGTCAGCCGGTGGGGCCACAAACTTGATTGAAGGGCATTATCCCCGGCCTCGTTCTTCATCCACTGGGCGACATTGACACTGCCATTCAATGGCCTTGCCGTCGTTTTTGTGTCACGATAAAAAATAGCCAAATCTTTTCATTGGCGGTGAGAATGGCATCTCGGGTGGCCATTTATCTCTTTTAATAAATTGGACGTTTGCGACGCAATACTTCAAAGACAGTGTAAAACATGGTTGAGCCTTTCCGTCGTCGATTTTTTGTATATAAAGCAACACATAATAAAATGTAAATTTCCTTTTGGGATTTGTGTAAAGGATAATTCAATTATGCACCAAATTCTGTACCACACGTACATCAAAAATTTTCACGGGCAACCAATTAAATTGCAATTACCGCAGACGGCAAAAATCTTACTCAAAAGTCCCCCAACAATTTTTGAGCATTATAAATTTGCCCAACTTTGCGCATTTATTATTTAATTTGCACAAGGCAAAAAGTTAAAAGGGAAAAGGGGGCTCGCTAGTCTCGTATGCTACTGCACACACGTTCTCGTGTGTTTGTGCTCCCTGTAAATTAGCAACGAAAGTTTTTGAGGTAATGTGCTTGAAATTGCGGAGGAATCAATGGAAGCGTAAGCACGATGATGAGGTAAACTACCAGCTGTAGTGTCGTAAAAGTAACTAAAAGACTTGAATATGAGTCTATGATTCTTTCGAGTGGAAGAGATTATAAGATGGTTTGCTTAGTAAAAGTTTCTATATACGAGTATATTGTACATGTTGTAATTTTAAAAATTATTTAAAAAAATGTATGGTAAATTCGTGGAAATATTTTTTTGGCATACATGTCGCATGAGTGATATTCAGCATCGCGGCCCTGAAAAGTAGGCAATGAAAGTTTCGTAGGATTATTTATTTTGTTTCTTTTGCTTAGTTTTACTAGTTTTTACCTCTCATTACCTCTAAACCCTATTTTTACTGATTAATTAAAATTGAAATTTGACTGTAAATATATAATTTATTGCCATACCCGTCGTATGAGTTATATGGCTGCCCTGAAAAGTAGGCAAGGATTATTTAAAAAATTTTGTAGGGCGTGTGATACATTTTTTTCGGTTCTTATTCTGTTTTTTTTTTTAATTTCAGCCAGTTTTTACCTCTCATTTTTCTTAAGCAGTATTGTCACTTTATCAACTTTGAAACTTTTGTCGCCTGTATGAATTTTGGGCGCTGCTTTGACGGTTTTTGTTTGTTGGCTTGGTGTTTTTGGGCTTGTGTTGTGGGCGAGCGTGCGTAAGTTTGGCTGCGTGCTCATTGCCCTGCGCGTGTTTGAGAGTACTCTTGCTGTTAGACTGCACACCTGTTCGGGGGCACCCATTGCACAAGCAAATGCGGAGTACTGCATGTTTGCCTAGCTCTGAGTTCTGACTCGGCAGCTGCTGTTTGAGCAGCGCCATGTCTGTGCCTGCTCGTTGCAGGCAGCAATGCAAATTCAAATTTGATTTATGCAAATGGCACATGCAGCAGCAGTAGCAGCACCAGTGGCAGAAGAAGCAGCTGCTGGAGCAGCAAGTGGCGCTCTGCTCCTGGGAGCCCCTGTTTGCACTTGCCATTCTCGCCAAGTGGCCAACAGCCGGCGGCCAAATAAGCAATCGCCATGTGTTTTGCAGTGCGTTTGGCGTGGCTGTGGATACACCCAAAATCCCAGCCCGCCAACTCCTTCTCTTTAATTCGTATTTAAACAAAACGCCGGCAAATACCAGCCCTGCCATTGGGTTTGGTCGGTTTTTCATCTCTTGCTTCTGGCTTGCACTTGACATTTGGTCATTTCTGGTCACCACTTTTGTGTAGCCCATTTTTTACACAACCAAAAAGGGTAAGGAAAGTTCTTATTGCGTTGGAAATCAATTCATATAAGACAATTACAAAATTTTTTATGATATTATAATTAGTCAAAAATGAGTGGTGGTATAAAGGTAAATTAATAGAGGATTAGACTAATTGAAACATTCAGATTTAGATGCTTTTTTTGTCTCGTGTACTTCGGCGGCACTGCAATCATCCGGCTTCGCTCCGACTGACATATGTGGCTCTGTGACCGTAAATGTTCTGCCATCTGTTAGCCCCGAGACCGTCCAGCAGAAGGGAGGGTTCCGGGCCACGCTGTCACTCAGTTGGCTCCGCTTTGGTTTAAGCATTTCCTTTTTTAGTTTATTCCTGCGACCTCAGAGGCGGGATTTTGCTTTTTGGGGGATTTTATTGACTCAACGGGGCGGGGTGGAAGGATTCGCTTTCTTTTCAGGCTACTTTTTCGCTTTCATGTTTGTCATTGTCAATCTCATTTATCGACATCCGTTTAATGTCCAGCAATTTGAATGGCCCAGACCTGTGTGGCATTCAGTGCCTTACTTTATCATTCGCATTTCAGTTCAAGGTTGGATGGAGCTCCCAGAGACTGGCTGCGGTTGTCTTTACCACCGTATATGCCGAGATTGGAGGTTGATTGATGACTTTTATCAGCCAGGCAAGCAGGCAATTTCGATTTGCTAAGTCGAATGACGAAATGCCTCTCGAATCTATTAAATTTTCAATGGTAAGTGTGTTTCCGGAACAGCTAGTCTCAAGAATTTGCCACTTTCAAGTTTTATAAAGACACAAGAATGGAAATGAAGAACATTTACGTAAGCCAACCAGACAATTAGGGGAAGAAAGCATTTGAGAGTGCAATTTATGAGAGATTTTTGAGAAATCACTCCCATTCTTTCTGAAACCCCATGATTGCGATGAATTGTTGCTCCCCATCGACAAAAGATGGCTTTTGTAAGCATACCTTTAATTGGCCGAGGGAGGGAGATTCTTCGGGCTGGCACTGCCAGGAACCCGAACAAAACATTCCCAGCAAAACAAGCTGTAAGCGGCCTGGTAATTGAAGCTGCATTGTTTGGCACATGTCCAAGGACGACTCCAATCCTGACATTGCACATTCCCTGCCAAGGCAGCATTGTGGCAGGAGATTGAAAAGGCGGAGCCACAATTGTGCGGGCCACACAGGATCATGCTGGGAAAGGTAGCCGGCAAACGTAACCGCATGGCGAACTCTCAAGTGCCCGAAGTGGAGGAATGTCGCAATTCTGCAACCGTTGTGGGATGAGACTGTGTACTGACTTGAGGTTGGGAAAATTAACAAGACATTTATGCGAGGAGGCACACCAAGGTGTGTCTGCTTTTGTCACCGCTAGGGCGACATAAATTAGCCGGGAAGGGGACGATAATCCCCCGAGTAGCGGGAACACATGTCCTTGGATTGTCAAGCGGTGCCAAGGAAAATAATTCGCATCCAGTTCGCCCGGTCTGGGGGGTTCCAAATGTAAATTCGGTGCCGGAAAGTTGCCAGTCATAACTAACTCGTCCAAGACGACTGAAATTTGTTTGCTAACACAACAGAGAGCCACGAGGAGTGCTGGAAGGTTCCACCAAAATGTTGTGTAATGTTGCCAACTCCTCGCTGTTGAAACTTTCCATCAAGTATACGCCAAGTGTACTCCGCAATTTTGGCTTTCACTCCGAGTCACGCCAAATTGTCAACAGCTAAACATTTTGCATGACAAACCCGGAGAAGCTGAGAGGGATGTGTTCCGGTTCCGCGGGAACTTCAATTTCATTAACTAAGTGGTCCATACCAATTAAGTTTTGTGCATTTTGGAATAATATAAATTAATTAGAATATGCTAATGAGGCCATCTCCTACAACTCCGCCTCCGGCTGGGAGGGATTCCTTGCCATTACCGTGCGCACTCTCATCGCAATAGAAGTTGGCTCGCAGCGAGTCAATTGACTTGAATAAATTAGCGCCAGCGATGCAGGCTCAAAGACGGGACAGTTGCCTTAGCCGTATATTGACCCGGCCAGGAAGCCGGTCCCTTCTTCATCCATTACCATTGAAAACTGTTTCAGGCGGCGTGCACAAATATTTACCATTTAAGTCGACCCCATCGTGGGCATTCAAATGTCTAGAGTCTAGACAATCATGGAAGTCGCAACCTTTAAGATTATATCAGAGGCTGTTAAGATTTCATGGCGGGGGCGAAAAATCGTTTTCCCTCATAAATGGGCAGACATTAAATATAAAGGCTCTTTAAAAATACCGGTCTGTACCTTTTTGGTATTCTCGAGACAATTATTTTTGGAATTTAAGCGCCCAGTTAATGAATTGCAATAGAGATTGCCATGCTCGGACGATTTTCAAGCATTCAAGTTCCACTCGATACCCATCCATCTTAATAAAGAGTCGAACGCTTATGTGCTGCTAATCTGCTAATTCAATATTCCCCCTTTTGACACTCTGTGATCTCATCAATTTCAAGCTCTTGGGGACTATAAAGCACTAAGATAGCAGAATTCGTGTATGTTGGGATTGTCGGCCACCTCAAGGTTCCATCTGCACCCCGGACCCATTAGTCTCCATCGAATGTCTCACTAAAGACATCATTTCGATTGGGAAATGTGGAGATAAAGTCATTCAAAGTCGAAAATGGCAACGACTATTGCATAAATTCGTGCCCGGAGAGGTGTGGGAACGGTATTCTAATTCGATGGCAACAGCACACGCAGACAGGCAGCCATTCGCCCCGCTTCAGGACAGGAAAACTCCTCTGCAGGATTGTCTGCGCATCTGTCTGGAACAGTGCACTCGCATTGGCATCGACAAACGGTCTCTGAAATTGGCAGAAGGAAGGAAGGTGGCCAGCCAAGTCAGGCGGCAGTCAGTCAGTCAGTCAGTCAGCCAGTTAGGCAGCCATTCAGACAGGCCAAGCAGCAGGCGTCAATAAGGCCAAATTCATGGCGAGGTGTTTCCCTTTCCAGCTTGAACACATTAAACCAATTTCGGGGACAGGCAGACGCTTTCATTTTGGCCCGTTTGCCAAATTATCGTTTGTCCATTTCTTTTTTACGAGCATATTGATTTGTCTGTCTGCAAAACGAATTTCCCTGGAAATTGGCAAGAGCAAGCTGTCGAAAAGTTTGAAATCCCAAACAACCGGGTGAGGTGTAAGGTTCCGCAGTGAACCACTTGTTAGCCAACCGATAATTAATTATTTAATGAGGAAAACAGAGATATTCAGGCGCCTCTTGAGCTGGAATACCACTTTCCATATTATTCCCAATGGAGGCATATCAAACACGATTTATCAGGCATTTCTGGCCATTGTTTTGAGAAATACTTCAGCTGCAATGAACCCGTCGCTCCCACTTGGGGGCCATCAAACACAATTGTGTTTAAATTATTATCGCATTTAAATCGTTGTTCGCACATGACTGAACTTATTTGGCATTGTTTGGCAGACCAATCGACAAAATGTTGTATAACTCTGGGGCCTTTGGGCTGGTTGTACTAACCACTGAGCACCCACTTCTGACTAATTCGACAAATTGATCAGAAATCACCTGCTCGAAAACCATCTCGGGAGGGCTGAGTGGAGTTGACATCAGTTTCAATTACGGCCCCTAAATTTGTAATTATCCCTAATGGAGCGAAATTAATTTCTTATCGGATCATTACGGCAATATGGCTTCATCTTCTTGGGCAAACTTAAGGACCACACTTTAATGGCCAACATCCGGAGAGGACTTGCGACAAGCAATAAAATTTAAATTGATTACGAATCATGAATTTGAAAATGTTTACAACGTTTGGCATTTTCCCCATAATTTTTCATCACTTTAAAATGAACGACCATAAGTGAATAGGCATGAAAAACATAATTTCCATTTAATTGAAATGTTCACTTAGAAAATACGGTTTTACTGTATACAATTAATGGCAACAATAAAGCTTTGAGATTCCCAGGATTGGCAATTGGCTTGCCCAATTGCAGGTAAAATTTAAATGTGTTTATCTTTATTGCATTTGCAGGCATAATAAGCAAAAAAGAAGCCATTCCCACGCGTTTTTTTGCATTACTCTAAAAGTGTTTTTGATTTAATAACTATAACATTACAGCGGATTATTTAATATTTTTTTTTAATATTGAAGCAATTAAATGGAATAATTCCCGCGGCTTTAAATGATTGATGACTAAAGATACGCCAATCTTATCGCAATATATCAATGTTGCAGCTTACAAATGTTAAAGCAAAAAACACAAATTACAAGGCATTTCTTTAATAGCGACATCTGCTTCTTGTATACATTTAATTTGTTTAATCAATTGATCGCAAAATATAATTCCAAAAAGATTTTTCAATATAACCCTACTCATATTTTCAATTTGGATCATCTATCTCTATACAAACTAATTTCTCTACAATGACAAAACGAATGGTCAGCCAAATACTCAGTCGTCGTCACCAGCACCAGCTCCTGCAGCACCGCTTGCGGCACTTGCATAACTCGCTGCACAGTCTGTGCTTTCGATATCTGTGGAGTCTCCAGATGCATTTGCATCAACATTATCGGGTACATCTGCAACGTTATCGTTGTCCTCGTCATCGGAGAGGAGATCGGAGAGACTGAGGTCCGAGGAGCGTCTGTCCAGGCCGTCGTCCGTCTGGGATGGAGGCTTTATGGCGACGGGGAGGGCGTACATTTGCACACACAGGACGACGTGCTCGTGGAAGAGCCGCTCCGAGTGCTTCATGATGGAGGCGGCGCGATGGTTAAGGGGGTCGTGGGGATTGGGGTGGCGCAGCAGCTGCGGCAGGAAGGTATCGAAGATGTTTACAAGGTCGTAGCTGGAGGACCAGGCCTGTTTGAAGACGTTCATGCAAACTAGGCCCGTGGTGAACTCAATGTTCGGGTGCAGAATCTTAGTAAAGAAGCGGACACGTGGCGCCTTCAGCGGGTATTCCTGCGGCATGGAGACGTTCACCGTCCAAACGCCGCCCTCGTACGCGGTGCCCAGCGGTCCCTCGAAGCGCACGTTCAGGTTGGCCATGTCCTCATCCATGGTGGTATGGTAGCCAGAGGCCAGCAGCCGGTTCACGTCCCTGTGGAGGCGTCGCCCGGCCATCGGCGACGTCGTATTCACAACCACGTTGGCCATTAGATCCGCTGCCGTGCTGCGCTATCTCCCCTAAGGAACTACTGGGATTTTGAGTGCACTCGTCTGCTACACAGAGGTACCTTCAAAACTAATCATCTGTCGGAGATCAGTTCATTTAGATTAGCCTAGTTAGTACAGTCCCAATTTCCCCCCTCTCCCCCACCCCAATACTCACACATAAAAGGAAACCAGAATTTTGTTATTTTTTCATTGAAATTTTATACGACTATAAAAAGCCGCCTGCTCGCTCAAACAATAAAAATTTGGATAGCCTACTCTTTTTGAATGTTGTCGACAATAACACGCGATTTTTGCTAAATTCTTTTATGCTAAATTTGGACTACAAGATTTCGAGTTCTTTAAATTATTGTTTTGCTTAAGGGAGTCTACGTATATGCGAGTATGCCTCAAAATCCTTGCCCCGAACCAATTACTTTAACCATTCTGCTTTCCATTTGACCCACAAACAAAGCCCGTCGGCACAGAGAATAAATGGATCTTATTTATTATATTTACCCAATTCCAGATTACTTCCTGCCCGGATTTTCGGCCGTGTCGCATTGCGTCTAAACGGTTTTTGGCTCCCGGCCGAGTGTTCATTAATTGAGCGTGGGTCAACTTTTGGCCGTCCTGCCAACTGCTTGTAATTGTCCGCTAGGGAGCGGGAAAGGGCTTGCAGGGTGGCCGGCCACTCGGAGTTGAATGCATTTCTGATTGCCGGCCATAAATCAAAGATCCTCCGATGCCGCTTTCCATAACGGAAACTGTGATAACTTGAATGGCAGGGCCAAGAGAGCTAAGGCAGTGCATTAAAGTTAAATGGACTTGGGCTAAATGCTGCAAATTGCTGCCATAACTCTGCAAATGCATGCGAATGGAGATGCTATCTATAGCTGTGTATCTTTATCTGTGCATCTACTCGTACTGCAACAATGGCCGGAGCTGAAACAATGGTAAATAACGACTAGAAAATTGTAAAAAATGTTGACAATGTTTCTCATGGCTGGCGGAATGCTTTGGCCCGAAGCTTTATTTTTAGTGCGACAGTAAATGCGTCACTCCCTATCTTTCTATCCGTATCCCTAAAACAATCTCTCCATCCCGTCCATGGCTAGTCCCCCCCTCGGCTTTTTCAGTCTGGTTTTGGAATGCGCTCCGTTGCAGTTTTCACAGTTGAGTGCGCTCATTGTTTTCGCTGTCAGCGAGCGGCGCGTCGACAATGAATAATTAGAATTTTGTTGAAGGTCCATTGCTCATTTCCCCATCCTCTCGAAAAAGAATGCGCCACCGCCACCCGCCCCTTTTAAACTGGCTACCACTGTTTGCCGGGGCCAATTCATGCGACTTTTAATCTGCCGCCCATGGACAGCACATCAAACAAAAGCGTTTTAGGATTACAACGAAAACGCGTTGGGAAATTGAGCTTGTGCATATATTTGGTATACCGTTACGGTTCGGGAGCAACAAACAAAATATTCCATGTTCATTTAACCCGTTTCACTACGATGTAAAGTGTATTTAATAGCTATTTCCCGGCCCCTAAATTAAAGCTTATTCGTGTCCATCTCGCGATAAATGCCATCCAACCATTCCAAAATTACCCATATATATTCCCGGTCAGTTGCCTGGCTTCCGTTTGAATCTGAGCTCATATTTTATGGAATCCTTCCGCAAGTTTTCGCGTTCAATCCAGTTCCACGCAGCGATAAAAGGGCGGGACCAGACTTCAATGTGATTTTCAAGTGCATAAATAAAATCTCAAATAGATGCCATTAAGAGCATTTTAGCCGCCATTAAAGCAATATGGAAGCCTCCATCCAGGGTACTCCGGCAGACTATTATGCCGAGAAATACGATTATCGCGCGAAATTAACGCGAAATTAATGCAAACTACGCGCTCCGCACCAAGGACGTGTCTCAGACGGGCGGGGGGATGGGGTGGCACTGATATTTTCAGAGACATTAAGGCGTAATCTCAACATGGGCGTTAATTTTGTGAATTGTAATCAACTGGGAAATTGGGCGTGGTAATGAAGCTGTTTCCCACGCAGCCATTGACCACGTCAAAGTCAACACTCCAACAAGTGAAAACTGGGGCGGGGCCGAGCAAAAAATTCCTCAACCAGGCCCACAAACAATAGCCGCCGAGCACAAACAGTGCCCATCCACCGTCCGCGTCCCACAATCCTCAGGACACAAAACAATGGCGCTGCTAAAACAATGGCCGGCGACAAAAGGTAACCGCGAAAAGGATAACTCAAAGTCAGGAACCTGGTGGAGCAGGACCCGGACCCGGACACGGACACCGACTGGTACTAGTTCCAGGCTCGAGCAGGACAAACCACAACCGCAGGTCTAAACCCCTGGCATTTTGGCAACATTCCATAACTCTCGCCATGGCGTCCCCGCCCCAGGACATTCGCCGGTGGCCTGAAGGCGACCGCCACCCCGAAATTCCGGCCCCCAAGCGGGCGGAACGCTAGTGCATACAAATTTGTTAAATTAACTTGATCATTTTTAATGGAATTTTCCCAGCGGGTGCTGCGTTAAACAACAAATTTTGGCCAATAAACCAGAAATTAAACAGAGTTCTCGTTGTTGTTGAATGCCCAATTTGCATACGCGATTGCAAATCGAATCTATTTGGCTGTGATTTATGCGTGTGTTTTATTTGGCCGTGTCAAAGATAGTTTTATTATTTTTAGAGGCAATTAGAGCAAAACTCCACAATGAATATTTAATGAAAATGATACGTACCAAGGTTTTTTCTCTCAATTTAATGAGTAAACTTCGCCATAATAATTTGTATAGTTATACAAAAAAGGGATAGTTTAATTAGCTTTGCGTTGCAGCTATTTTTTGCCTTCACAAGCTAATGATTGTTGTGTCTGAAATTAAAGCGAAACTTTAAGGCAAATAAGCTGCAGAAGAGTGGCGAAATGGCGGAGTAGAGAAGCACTCCGGAAAAAAGCCAGGGCAAGGAAAAACAAAGTAAATTGTTGCTGTTCCCTAGTAATAAAATATTTGTCGAGCGCCATTTACAAAGCCATTTTCAAGCTCAATGTACTTTCAAAGTAATGCGCTCCACCTGCCCGCGTTCACCGCTGTCCCGCCTCCCGCCTCCTGCCTTCCGCCCCTGCCACGCCCAACTCCCACGCCACACCCTCTGCCACCTTTGCGCTTCTATTTCTCTTTGCCGGTGCCCCAGTGGCAGTTGTTCTAGTTTTTATTGCCAGCGTTCGCCATTTTATGGTCTCGTTTCAGGTTGCTTAGCTCGTGCACTGTGAAAAAAGATAGGAGATATCACAAAAAACTGAGCTACAGAATGAATATAATATGCACAAGGTGAAGTATGTATGTATGCAGATATCCGATAAAAAAGACATCCTGCGCATATACTTCTAGGAAAAAAACGGATGCCACAATGAAGCAGTTTTCTTATTAAAAAGAAAACTACCCGCTTATTGCATATAATATAAATTATTTTACTTTTTTAGTGTTTCAATTGGTTAAATATACTTCTATAAATATTAAAATTAATTAATTTTGTGCAGTGCCCCACTGATGACTCTCATGCTCCTTTGCAAGTAAGGTTAGGTGCGATGTTTGAGGCATCAGCGCCATCGTTTTTCGTCGTTTGCCTTGCTAAACACGTGCTTTCATTTAAAACGCAGTAAATATGTCGCGTAAATATACGCATTTTTTGCTTGTTGACATTTGCTCGAGCCATATGCCGCCCAAACACCGATTTTATTGAATATTTTTCATTGCAAACGAGATTCGTGACTCCGTGAGTGCCATCGCAAAGAGTTGAATGTCTTTGGCATTATTCATTTTGAAAGAAATCAATGCCATATTTTGTGGCACAAACACAGCTAGGGAGGAATCGAATTTTCATGAATAGCAGCCATAAGGGATGCCTTGCAGTGACTTTGCATAATTGCGCTTAATTAAAAAGCATATCATATAGATAGGGAGATAAATGTGGTTGCAAGGAAACGATCCCCAAATCCTTGCATTCACTTCGGACATATGTGTGAGCAAGCGGAAAATAAAAAATAAGCAAAGCAAATGCAACTTCATGACCAAAAGACGTGCAAAGTGCAAGCGATTATGCCAGTCATAAACCGATTAGGTCACATGAATATTTATGGATGAACGCGACTCGAGCAGAACCGAGACGGAGACGGACACGGAGCTGCAGTCGAGTTGCTGGGAAAGCGTCCGGAGCTGAATGGAATGCAACAAGCGAAGGATTTTTCCACTTAGTGTGGTCATAATCATATTTTCCTTATGCGACTGAGACCAGCAATTGCAGGAAAACGTCTGGAAAATACTCGGAAATATGGCAGAGGAAGGCAATCTTTAAAGCTTTAAAAAAATTTATGAAAATACGAAGGCTTGAGTAGGGGAACATGGAAATTACTGATCTTAAACAAGTGCTTTTAGCATTTTATTTTATAAGCCTTTTGCAGTAATCCATTGAAAAGTTCCCGAAGATGTGATAATATTTGTGGGGGGCGTTAAATTTGTTGTATTCATTCGTCTCTGCTTTTGACAGCCAGTTTGTTTTGCGCTGTTGCGATGCCCCAAAGTTCAACAATAGGGAAAATCAATAACACGCTTTTCTCCGCATCATTCAGCTGCAATATAAATAAAATATTTGCATTTAAAAGGCTCTTCATCACCCCGATCAGCATGAATGTTGGCAAACAATATTTTCTGTATTGTATGGTTCTGTTAGGGGAAGTGATGAATGAAACAACTCTTCTTCGCTTCTCTTCGATGCCATCGAGAACTGTCACCAAACGGCAATTCCTTGATAATGCAAGCATATATGATTTTCCCATTCATCACTTTTCCGGCAGACATGACGTCTTGACCTTTGGCAACAGAATGTGGGCGGGGTTTGGATTCGGCAGCCTGATTTATACCGAGCACGGATTGAATCGATTTTAATCGCTTCCATAAGCGAGTGCAATCAAGTGCTCAATAAAACACACGCGATTCCTTTTCGCCGTCCCACCTCCTTGCAGAGCCAGTGCAGATGGCCCGAGGATGGGGTTGCGTGCTCGAATTATTTCCGCTGATTTGTTCGCCGATAAATCTCTTTGTCGCCATAATCGTTGAGTTGCTCATTCGTCACGGCCTCTGATTGCGGCTATCAGCAATCAGCAAATAACGCCACTTCCGCCCGAGCAAAGCTGCAAAATGTCTATTGAACATGAAGTGTCGAAGCGGAATGTTTTTGTAAAGTCCCATCAAATTTCCTTCAAGCAGCTCAGGAAGTGATTGAAATTACGATAAAATTGGCGGTAATTCTCGTATAATACTAATTGGTGCACCTTAAGACATAGATAAGATTATGGTAGAATCTAAGATTATTTAGCAAAAGAAATAGTGAAAGAATTATTGGGATAAATCTGAGATTGGGCTTTGAGATTCATAGTTCCATAAACATAGTAACTTTTGTTTAATGATTCCAAGAGCTAAAGCAAGTAAGAACATTATACTAGTGTCATTGTGTGGCGGTTCAGCACCCCGATAAATTCTTTTTCCATTGCATTACTTATTAAAACATATAAAACGCCTGTGGAGGCGATTAAGATCCAACTGGCTCCGCGAAGAGTCACACCTGCTTTATGTGCTTATATTGGAATTACAGGGCAGCGCCTGCATAAAATGAAAATGCTTGGAAAAAAAGGGAAACAAACCGCTCATTTACACTGCGGCGCTTTTGTAGCACGAAATTTTTGGGAATTACTCTGGCAAAATAATGTAAACTGTTGCGACAGCAGCGTCAGATAAAACAGCCAGGCCTGCAGCATCAACAGCTTGGTAAACAAATTTCCATTTGGGGCCGAGCAATTTTACAAAACAAATGTGCGTGTGTGTGTGTGTGCGCGGGACGGGGGAGTGTGAAATGTTTCACAAATTTCCTGATTTATTGTAAAACTTTGCATGCGCATTTCAGTTCCCTGTTCAAATAGTTGGATGCGATAGGAGTATGTGTGTGACGGGCACATGACAACCAGTCTGCAGTAATATTTAACTGTGTAATATAAATATGTTTCAAAGTTCGCACAGTGTGCAAAATGTAATTAGAGCGGCTAAAAGCTTAAATGTTGAATGTGTTGAACGAAGGTCACCCGTACCCACAACTCCTGCTCGTTCAAATGTTCCACAATTATGTTTGTTTAGTCAGTGCTCTCAGATTTAAACATATGTTCACCACAAAAGCAGCCAGCAGCTATGGATTGCAATTAAAACCCATCAATTTCAGCTGCAGAATTAAATGAGTTTCACTACAAAAATATGATAAGCGATTGCCCAAAGCTGTGTCCCATTGGAATCCTGACCGACTTATGGTTTTATTTTCTTAAAGCACAGAGCGAGCTCGGCAAGAAATTCAATCAATTAAAATAACATATTAAATCCTTCAGCGCTAACTGGCTCAGTAGAATGGAAAATTCCAGCTCACCGCAGGTATGCTGAAAAGTATTTATTCAAATAAACAAACAACAGTTCAGCGAACTTTGCCGCAAGCAAAACCGTACAACCCATTTATCTACATTGCCGCAGCCCGCAAAGCAAAGCCGGGATTATTTTAAAAAATTTTCCATTCAGGATCAAAAGTCTGGAGGATACGAGTATATCCCCGAATTGTGGCGGAACATTTTTCTTGATCAACGCTGTCTGCATTTTTTTAATTTCAATTTTCGCTTTGTTTTGTCGGCCGGGTGTGTCATCTTGATTGACAAATTGAAACAAATAGCTCCAGATATATCAGAAAAGTGCCGAGTGTATTGATTTTCGGCAAGGCGGTCGGTCGCCAGGGAAGGGAACTCCTTGCGAGCAGATGTTGCTGCCGGAGCCTGTAGTATGAACTTAATTTACCCAGTTTCGGTTACTCAATTCAGCAGTTTGGCTTAGTTTTGTATGAGCTGAATTATTAATGAAACCCGAAAAAGAACAGCAGGAGGTCGGTGCTGAAAGAAATTTATTGTGTGTCGGCAGTTGTGTTGTGTCAAAATTGTTGCCACCCGAATGCCAGAACAATAATAAATTAATTAACCCGAGTAGTAGCCAACAAAGGGCCATCAGCACGTGCCACAAATGCGGAATTCCTAATTAAAGCTACTGCAGTCGTCCATTTGCGTGTCCTTAAAGCCGGGTTCCCTCGCTGGCCAGGTTAGAACTCTCCTCTCCAACCCAAAAGTCTTATCTGTGTGCTGACCATGCCAAGCCAAGTGGAAAGCATAATTCGCGATTTGACTCACTGAAACAATGGCCCGGTGAGGGGTAGAAGGGGACACCTTCGTTGATAATTACAAGCACAAGAGACAGATAAGGATAAGCGACAACTGCAGTCCATTCAAATCCAAAATCCTTACTCAGTGAACAATGCCACAGAACACGACCAGATCCTTGCCAGATGGGCCCGAGCATGATGCTGTTGACGACGACAGAAATGGGATACCAAATTGCAAACAATGCGGCAAACTTTTACAGCTCGCAATCAAGGCAAAGTGTAGTCGGAAGCGAGGAGGTTGACAAGGTAAAGGAGTGCTCTTTGGGCGTATTGGCATCGAAAAGAAGCCACAATTGCCTGCTAATTGCATCCGAAATTGCGCATACGCCGCATATTCCCTGTAACAGGATTTTGAAAACTGGCAGTTCAAAATTTCAATTGAATGATTTACTATGAATTAGCCACTATGCAAGCAGAGGTTATGCACGTGAAATTCCTAAAATTTTGTTTAATTAACTGAAAGCCATATATTGTGAAATGTATCATCTACCTTTTGTACTGAACTTGTTGTGAAATGTATCCTCTACCTTTTGTACTGAGCTTGTTGTGAATTAATTATATTAAATTAGTTGTAGCTTGTGTGCTTTGATAAATCAAATTGTTTAGCTAATAAAAGTAGCTTAGCAACCAACTAAAGATGAATGTAGAACTTATGTGGTTGCAGATTTTGCGGACAGCGCGTTGGAGGGGATAAATCCAAAAAACCCGAAACAAAAATACACAAAGGAATTACGTGGGAAAAGCTCGGCGATGGCAACATCCTGAAAAGGCACCAGGAGGCCCGCAGTCAAAGGAATTCACTCCATCTTCCGTCTGGCTGTCTGCCAGTCTGCCAGTCAGTCCGGACGCCGGAGTTAGGAATACTCCAGGGCCCGCCCATCCGTCCATTCAACGGCTCGGGGTTGCCATGGCAGGTGTGCGGAAAAATAGCGGGTATAATCGCAATTATTTTTACCTGCCGGCACTTTTAGCACATTCCGCCAAGCGAAACTATGTGCGAATATTTCTTCGACTGGAAAATAAAATAGTGGGCCGCGCAGGGAACGGCGAGGAATGAGGCTGAAATTCCAAACAAAGTTAAAAAGCAATAGCAACTTCAATATTAATTTATTTATTTGACCTTTTCTAGGAGTGATATTTACGCACAAACAACCAATAGGTTAGTTTTATATTTAAAAGAAGTTCAGCAATACAACAAGCAACCAAATATTCCTATTTCCGACCTACATTACGGAACATTAAAAAAACATTAGGCGGAAAAAAATTGTCCAAATGACCTGACCCTCATTTGCAATTAAAATAAAATAAAGAGGAACAAACAATATGAGCACAACTGGATGTAGAATGCACTGTTTTTAATTAACCTGTAATTAAATGGATTTAATTTAACACGTGTTCATTGCATTCAATGGGCCAATAAATACACAACGGCATATGGAAATAATTAAACAATTATTGCGTACGACTAACCATCGAACATGCTATATAAATAATCAAATGGCCATTTCAATTATGCTCATTTAATTTGGACCGCATGTCAGGACCACAATAACTCATACAGGCCATTAGAGGCCACAAAAAAATGTATATCCTATGCGAGAATATATTTGAGCTTAAAGCAGAGATAGAGAGTGAGCAGCAATTTATTTGTGTCTATCGGGCGGACGGAGGAAAACTTCCGGGAAACTGTCAAATAGAAGCCAACAGTTACTGCCACTCACTCGGCTGCGCTGCTCTCCTTCACAGTGTCCCTGGCTCCTTGGGCCAGTCTTTGTTTGGAGAGGAAGAATTATAATTTTCCTGCGTACCCGGCAAACTTTTCACTCAGCCCCAGCATAAACTCGTACGTATATTGTGCATATTGCACAATGTCTGATGTGTTTGTCTGCGAGTGGCTTTTGTCGAAAGCAACTGCAACTTATTTTGCATATCTTGAAAAATAGAACATACGCAGATCCCCGAGCAGCCTCGGTCCGCGCCAGAGACCATTATAATACAATAACATTGGGATCGTGAAAGGGAACCGGAGCCAGAGGGGCTGTGTGCGGTGGCTTGGGGTTTTGGGGGTTGAAGGTTTGATAGCGACTCGAGTGCAGCTGCTGCCGGAGCCATAAAGTTCTCGGTCTATAAGGAAGTTATTGCACTGTTCCCCCGTCCCCTTCCAGGGCATTTTGGGGGCAAGAGGGAAATTCGCATTTCCCGCACAAAGAAATCAGAAATTTAAGCTCCGTGTACAATGAAAGTGATTATGGAGATAGGGCTTGCTCAAAGGCAAAGCAGTCCTCGGGGAACTTACTCAAGTGGTCCTCTCGCCACTTTGCCCGGAAGTTAATGAAATAAGACCGCAGCGGGAGCAAGGATTCCACCAAGAGATTTGAAAGCGGATATTGTCCACAAATATTTAGCATTTTACATTTACAAAGACGTCAAAACAGCGAAACGATTACCTAGCTGCTGACATCTTTTAATATTTCAGACCCAAATTATTATTTGTATCCAACATTATATAGGTCCCTTTATAAAGCTAATTTATTCACAAATAGTAGTGCCAATTTAGAGATAATAAAGCCGTTTGAAATTCTTTTATTTGCCATTAATTATGACATGAGCTCTGCAAAATAGCTTTTACTCTTGGTCCATGACATCCTGGCTCTATTCCCATTACAACTCCGTTCCAGAAACACAGTTTTAGCATTTATTTCACTGCCATTAAACGAGTACTTACCCAGGGAACATAGTTTTAAAGAGGCCATGTGCCCTACTCTGGTCAGTTTTGAAACAGCTCCGCACAGTTGCATGCCAGACAGAATTTCGCACGATTTTTAATCTACAATTTTGTTTTCTTTTCTTTTTTTTTGCCAAGGCAAGGGGCGATGGGTTGGAAAGCACTTTCGCATTACTTTTGTTTTAATATTGCAGCAAATGGATGAAAGCAACTTGGCATATGTGCGAACATTTTATATGACTGCTGCCACACAAGCGGCCCACACCCACGCCCACACCCACACCGAGATGGAAGTCATCTATTGTTTTATTTATTTACTTTTTAGGTCTGGACGGACAGCCGGCAGGACAGCGGCGGGCACATGGACAGGAACATGGTTGATGCGGATGTGTATTTTATAAGCACCCCAATCCCCGTCCTCTGCGGATGCGTGCGTGCTCAAGTGGGTGAATTTGTGCGAGGATTGCGGTTGGGAAGCTGGAGCTTGGGCCTGCGAGTCGGGAATCCGCTTTCCCTTTTCTGGCATCCAAGGCCACAGAGAGCTGCAACAGAGCCAACGCGTGCCTCTGCATTTTACTCACCCAAAACAATTTCAAATTATGTTTCAAAAAAAGCATGTGGGAAAAACAAAATAAACCCAAGAACAACTGCGAAAAAACGGAAGGAAGCAGGCAGCGCTATGAATTGCAATAAAAAAACTTATTCTGATTTCCCTCAACAATAAAATAACTGTGCGGGAAAATAGTAAATACTTTCATTAAAACGTTTTGCAGCTTATTCCGACCAACTTGTGTAAGCGTATTTCAACGTTTATCATTTACACTCCGCCCCCCCCTTTTCACCGTTCGCTGCCCCATCTTCAATTTTCATCGAAAATCTCTCATGCTCAGAGCAATTAATAATAAGTTAAGAACAGGGGGAAAGTTGTTCATGGTGGAATTATTAATATGCTCATAAAATAAAGTGGAAAAATTCCTCAAGCATTGGGGTAGTTAGAGGGCTTGCAGGCTTTCGATAGTTTTCAATTTAAAGTTTATTGTGCTATAAAAGAAATTCAGAGATTCAAGATATAGCTGCATACAAAAAATAGGTTTTATAAAACAGAAAAGTCCGAGTTTTAATGAAAATTTATAGAATTTGTGTATTTTATTGCTTTTGCAACCGTAGGAGGATATCCGATTTAAATAAAGGTATTATTTCTGGGCTTGAAAGCTTTTTCAAATGGTAACCATATTCATTTGGAATCAATTATAAAATAGTTTCGGAAATTCCAGCGCATTATTCAAATTATTCCCCACTAGGCGCTGGCAAGCCTCGCGGAATTTCACTGGGTCACTGGCTATGTGGGCCAGAAAAAACAAATATAATACCAGTTTCGAGGGAGTGTGAGATTCGGGGACCTGACTTGGCCAACCCCAGGGACCGTGGCCCCAATAGGGCGAGGGAAACGCAAAAATAACAATAAAATATCACTTATAGAAATAACCTCCTGCGCCAATGAAACAAAAAATGGAAAACCGAATCGAAATCAGAATGGGTGGAATCAAGTCGAACAAAGGAGAACTTAAACAGAAATCAATCAGTTGATGGAATGCTTTTAAAAGAATTACAATAACCATTAGTACATACATTCAACTCAATGAATTCGAGGAGAACTTACTGGGAATGCTGTGCACACATTAACATCGCCCGTGGGTGCACATTAATCCATATTTATGCCCCGTTTGGGAAAACCATTCTAAGCCTAACTCTTTCCGTAGAAACGCATTTACTGAACTAATTAATTTAAATTGGCCAGAGGTTGAATTACATGCCTGATTTATGGATCTACTTCTGGCACAGGCTGCCATTTCCTGGCGGGGGACGCAGTAGAAATTGGATCCACTTCTCGGAGCTGCCAACATCAAAGCAATGGAAATGTTATTTGGGCCCCCATAATTAATGCTCTGAATCTTGGGTTGCATATCAAAGTGAGCCATGACATTCAGCAAACCAATTACGAAATGCCAATCACATGAATATGTTGCATAAAATATTTTTTTCTCTATTCTTTGAAAGAGGTACCTTCTTTAAGCCCTAACACTTTTTCTTTTTCTTTGATTCAGCTTTTCTTATAAAGCCGCAGAGTTCAGACGCAGAAATTGATTTGGGCCTCTCGATTGGATAGGCCAGCGCTCGGGACCAAATAAGCTGGGCCATCACTCCGATCGCCCGCGAAACGCCAAACAGGACCGTATAGTAGTTCATTTGGGTCAGGCAGTAGTGTTGCAGCAGGACACCAGAGTGGGCGTCCACGTTGGGAAAGGGATTGGCCACTTTGCCAAGTTTTCCCAGCACCTCGGGCACAATTTTCCATAGGCGCGTCACCAGTTTGACGCCCGGGTCGTCCTTGCAGTTCCTCATGGCGAACTCGTTCTGCACAATAAACCGGGGATCGGTTTTCCGCAGGACAGCGTGTCCATAGCCGGGAACAACCTGCAGAAGGAGGGGGACAATTAAAGTTGATTACTATAATAACTGCTCACGAAATCGCGCATCAATCAATTGCCTTTTTAAGTGAATATTTATTTGGATCATTAAATAGGGAGTTTCAATTGCCTTTTATGATAATTATGCCAGACAACTCATTTATTTCAATTAAGCATGCATTTGTTATTAATTGCTATGGTGTCATTTTTTTGTTTTTTTTTTTTGAAGGACTATTAAGAATAAGCTTACAAACTACGTGTGAAATATGAGACATTTGAGACAGGGGTTAATTGTGGACAAAAATATATATGTACTAAAACTCCTCATTAAATATATGTATATGTATATGTAATCGATAAAACTAGGATTTATTTATCGAGAATTGGGCATAAGCATAAACACAAAGAAGTAATGTTACTTATTCTATATATAAAACAAGTTAAGAATGTAGCATCAGAATGCAGTACAAATTGGATTAGATTAGTTGCTTGCTGGGCAAGATGTTGGCATTCCTAACTTTATACTTTATAGTATAAAAGCCAAAATGCTGGAATCGCTCACCTGTCCGCCTTTCAATGTGTCATTGATGAACTTGACGATTTCTTCGTCCTTCGGATCGTCCCCGATGGCCTTCCGCATTTTTGTCAACCATATAAGAACTTCCTGGTTGGCCAGACCGTGGAGCGGACCCGCCAGGCCGCACATGCTGGCCGCGTAGCACAGATAGGGATCACTCAGGGCGGAGCCCACCAGGTGGCTGGCGTGCGCGGAGACGTTGCCACTCTCGTGATCCGCGTGTATGACCATGTACATTCGCATTAGGTCCATGAACGCCTTGTCCGGCAGCCCGAGCATGCGGCAGAAATTTCCGGACCAATCCGTCTTTTTGTTCAGCTCCCTAGTGCCTGCGCCGTCCTTAAAGACGTTACAATAAATGACCGACGCCACAGTGGGCAGCATGGCACACAGGTTCATGGAATCCTCGTAGACGTGCTTCCAATAGTCCGCTCTCTTGGCGCCCTTCCGGTAGGCAGCCACAAACTTACTATTCGTATTCAGACAAGAGGAGGCAGCAACCAATTGGGCCATTGGGTGCACTCGCTTGTCCATTGCGTCGATCATCCGGAGGCAGTAGCGGGGCACATTGCCACGCCCCAGCCACTCCTTGGTGATCGCCTTCGCGTCGTTCTTGCTAGGCATTGACCCTAGGGTCAGAAAGTAAAATGCGCCTTCGGGAGTGCCCTCCTTTGTTCCCTTAAGCACTCGAGGCAGCTTCTTGCATACCTCCTTGATTGTTTTTCCGCGGTAGAAAATCCCCTCTTCGGGATGCAAGCTTCAGATATTTATGTTACTGTGTTGCAATATGAACCAAAAGGCACAAATCTTACCTTGATGTTAGGCAAACGAGAAGGGAGAGGCCTCTCATTCCGCCCAAGACATTATTGACCTTAATGGTGCCAATTTGTGTGTTACCGTGGAGGCATTTTATTCCCAAAAAATAGTCTAGTTCTTCTTTAATTTTTTCAGCGAGCTTGTTTTTCAAGCCGCCTCCTCCACCGCAAGCATAAAATCGATTCGAATGCAACTGGCCAAAGTACAACTGCTTGCAGTTCTGTTTGGTAAAAAAAAACAGAGTCTTTGAGCAGCCTTTGGGCCACGCCGTGACACCAACTTTTATCATAGCTTAACAAATTGGGGTAACTAGAATTTCGACAAAATCCAAAATGAAATGATGAAGTTTTTTTTGAAAGGCACTCAAAATAAGGGATTGAAGTGTTGTGAAAGGCACTCTCTTTCTCAATTATTTGTCATTCGCCTTCATCAAATGAGATTGCCACATTTTTTAGTTGTTCCCCACTGATAGTTTCTTTACAAATTTTTTAATCATTTATGTGGACCCAAAAGGCAAAAACCGAAAGCCACCACAATTGGTGGAACTTCATTCGAAATTTTTCAAATTTTATTATCAATTTGTAGTTTTAAGCGCTGGGGAATTGCACCATTACTTTGGCTTATCCGCCAGGAGCAGAGACACGTACAAATATTTTGTATGAGTGAATGGAATTGGGGCTCTGGCACTGTTTTTCATGCACGTTCCCATTTGGCTGCACTTTGGGGAACGTTTTTTGGTTAAGCCGCCATGACTGCTGCTCCGACAATTTATATTTGTTTGTTTGTCGTTCTGATTTTAGCCAGCTTTGGGGGCAATCAGCGCATAAAAAGGGCGGGCGCGTCAAATGGGAATTTTGAAAACTTTTCCTTTAATTAAAACATATTTTACACTCAAGCGTGCTGTGATAGAAAAAAAGGGCGAGTAAATAAAAAAGTATTTGTGCGCTGCTTCACCAACAGCCATCAAATGGAAATTAAAACTTCATCGCTTTCTTTTTTATCGTCCACCCTTCCCCGGGCTGGAGGTTTTGCAAAAGCCCATTCAGACAAGTATCCCACTTTGAATTTAGCCGAATATAAATTTTGCATTTTATTAATTAACATTCAATTAGCGAAAGCTATTGCGGTGCTGCCCATTTAAGTGGCATTTAGTCCATTCAGCATGTTTGTAAGCAGGCTATTCAGTAAGCCAAGTAGAGGCTCTTTTCACTAAATGCAAAGTTTTTCAATAAAGTACGATTTTCGCGAGTTCTAGTTTTATCTCATTTCGCAAGATTGTAGTGGGCTGCTTTGAATTTTATTTATTAGGCACTCAAAAAAAAAATAAGTAAAATGAAATAATAGGGTTTATTTATAAATGCAAAAGCCTTTTGAATTTTGGTCACTTTAATGATTATGTTCATTAAATTAATGTGGACATCATTTGGTTTGGGGTCCATCCTGCGTCCTTGTATATTTTGCGAACTATTTTTTTACGCCACTGATTATACCCTGTTCTTAAAAGAAAAAGGGTATATTAAATTCGTACGAATGTATGTAACCGGGAGAACGAAGCTGTACGACCCCATAAAGTATATATATTCTTGAACAGCAACAGCCGAGTTGATCTTGCCATGTCCGTCTGTCCGTCCATCTGTCCGTATGAACGCCTATATTTTGGAAACTATAATAGATAGAGAAATTGTATATTCAGAATTTCGTGACACCAGTTATGCCCACTTCCGTCCGCTCAAATGACAAAAATGTGTTGCGGCCAGAAGCTTCTCCATTGAAAAATGCCGCGCACATCTCATCCGCCGTGTTTATCCATGTTCTATAACTCAGGGGGCAACTGAGAACCGGGTATTTATAGTCGGGACACGCGGTTATAATCGTTCTTACTGGTATGGTTTTGGGTTCATTACAAGTTAAAAAATGTTTTCCAGCACGCTTTTTGTTCTCGCGCCTTGCTAGAGTAGTAAAAAGCAAAAAAGCGGGAGCTGCGAGTGGACAACGCCCTTGAATGCGAAATCGAATTTCGCACTTAAGCAGCTGTCAGCAACGGTATCTATCTGGCCCCACCCAGCCTGCATCCTTCTGGTCCTTTGCGTCCTTTTGCGTCCCTGCACCCGAATCCTCCTTTGGGCTCCGGTTGGGCTCTGTTTTTTCTATGTCCTGGAAAGTTGCATCATGGACGGAAAGTTGCTGGCAAACAGAAAATAAACAAATACAGGGCGAAAGGTTGGAAACAATTTTGTAGCCTTAATGCATAATAGAAAGTGTCGTATCCATGGCAGCCAAACTTTAAAATCATTTTATTAACTTAACTTGGTTGCTCACCAAAAAGACCAGAATGCTGAAACTCTGGGAAGACAAGGAGGAAAAAGGTTGCGCCGAAGCCGGAGGACGAAAAAATAAATTGAAAGGTATGTATACTTAACAATATTTGACTAGCAGGGTCTGTTCCGGGGCTTATTTGCGTTTGCTTCGGCGAAAATTCACCAGAAGATGAAGCAATTGCTTTCCACTTTCCGGGGGAAATCGGGGATTTCTTGGAGTTTAACGGAATGTCATATGCAAATGCAATTACAATACTTTTCGCATCGTTTTCGGCCCCAAATTTAATTTCTTATATTCAGCGAGGAACCCAAATCCAAGGTTTCGCATTTCCCAGCAACATGCATGATGAGTTATGCACTGAAAACAATCCCTGTTTGCAAAGATATGGGCGCACATAAAAATTCCATTATTCAAAAAGGTAAAACCCTTGCAAAACATTTTACTGGGGAAGTTTGTCAAAGAAAATGTTAAAACTTGTGTAGTTTGGTTTTATTTTCAGTGTTCAGGGGGAGCCAGTCTTGTCAGTGTGAGCTCAACGTGTTTCCTTACGAACTTTGACGTTTCCACTAATGAAAGTTCACCCACATTTGTGTGTGAGAAGGAAAGTCAAGTAGTTTTCGCTTAGGTTGATATTGCTTGGCTTTTGTTGACATCACGTTGAACCTGTTACGAGTGTCAGTTCGATTTTCCTACATTTTCTTTTCGCCTTTTTTGTCGGGTGCAACGTGCTGAGGTCACGGTGAGTCGCCGATTCTGACAAATCGGCAGCAAGGACGTGGCCACCCCAAAGGTCATCATGTTCGGAAGGTAAGAATATGTCGGAAAATAGACACAAGACGTCTGGAACATGTTTCCATGTCAAGGGGCGAAATAAATCTATATTAATAACTACACCATATCGTAAAAATATAACGTAGAGGGAACTTGTATTGTCCGAAATCAACGTTTCCAGACAAATAAAAACATATACATTTTGCATGGTACAATGTAGGTCGAAAGCGTGCATAATTTTGCCTCAAGTGTTGCGGGGCCATTCATTATTTTATTATCAACCTCAGCTCTTTTTTACCGCATGCACTTCTCTGTTTATGATTGCAAAAAAATGTTTACTCGCTGCAAATATGGCCTTTAATGTGCCACACTTGCACACAAGGCGATAAACAGAAGGCGGGTGTGGTGGGGAGGATCTGGATTCCGGGTCCTGGAATCAATGTTACTCGTAAATTACGCACGGCCTGCGCGCAAGATGGTTAATAAATGTTTTATTGCCGTTTGGCTCAATTATTCATTTAACTGCCTCGCTACCTGGCTTGCTTTCGCCTGCATGGAGTGACTGATTAAATTGCTGGATAAACTCGGGCATAATGAGTAATTAAGCAGTTAAGTGCCGCGCATAAAAAGGCCTCGAGTCCCGCTTGTGCATCTGTAGATCCTGCAGATTTATGCCAAGCCCAGACCGAGAACTGAATGGATTTCTTTAAAAATAAAAGCAAATCAAAGCGAAATACATTCAAGCACCATTTGGTCGGCAAGTGTTTGCTGCCAGCACACACTGCAAGGAAAACTCTTTTAAGCTAAACCAAAAAAATGTTATATTGCTGCATTCTCGCACAGGTATTCGCCGTCGAACATTCTGCAATATTACAAGCAAACTTTTCTAAGGTATTTCCACCAAAATATTTGACTTTACGAGTATGCTCAACTTTATACTCCGCTCGGCAGTGTGAAGGATTTTTTCACGAAGCCCTTTATTTTCTGCATGTACGGCAACGGGGAACCAACAAGTTATTCAACTTGCTAAAGACGCTTTTATCTCGCAGTTGCCACACAAACTCGACAGAGAAGGAAATGCGGCCAAGTGGTGAGCAGTTAACACAGCAGACGTACGTATAGGAGTACTCGTATATACGTTACTCCCTTACAAACCGCCACTCTTCCTGCCCTCCGGCACTCGTCTGGTATAACATTTCTCTGTGGGTCTGTCGGCCAAATTGAGTATTAAGTATTTTGAAATTTTTTTTGTGAAAGAAAGGAAGAACGCAACGCAAAAGGGAAAATGAAGGCAGGCGGAAGTGGTGCACACACAGTCGGGCGGAAGCGGAAGCACTCGCATTACTCAACACACCGAAAGTAGCCCAACGAGAACTTTCAGACTGATGACTACCCAGACCCAAGTCCCATATCCATGAGGAGATTTCATCTTCAGGTGGATTCCTTAAAGTAATTGAAACAGTTGCCTGCGAGTAGCCTTTAACAAATGAATAATATTTCCATTTGAATATTTAGATTCGCTTTAATAAATCTGTGGCCGATAAATAACTTATATTTGTTATATTTTCCGACCGACCTTTTGCTTTGAATGCGGCGGCCAATACACATCAATTTAGTTTTATGGCCATATCTTGTGCACTCTACTTGGCCCAAGGGAACCATTTCCGTTGATCCCTTTTTGGCATTTCCAGTTATTTATCTGCATCTCAAGATTTTGAACAACTTTGAGGGCGATTTTCCCTGATTAAGTTAAGCCAAGATTTTGTTACCTAAATAAAATTGCCATTTTATGATGACTTTTTGCTAACAACTTCGTATTGACTGCGTAGGTCAGTCAATTAAATTGTTTGACCCTTAAGCCCACAGGCGGGAGCAGTTGCGTCAGTTTGCCAGCTGTGAGCACTTTTTTGGCATTTCGGCGGTTCACTTTAGGTCTCGACATTTTGACTCGCAAATTAAAATAAATGGCATCACATTTTTTGCCCTCAGATTTTTCCCGTTTCATCCACTTCCCTAGCTCCGAAGTGGATATTTAGGCGACATTAAGTTGACTTAATTCCAACGCCCGTCTTTTCTTTTCCTAAAGTTTTTTGCACGCACACAAATAAGGGATAGGTCCGGCGAAAGGGCGGGCAATTTGATTGTAACAGATTTAATTAGAAAGTTCCGGCCAAGTCGCGTGTTAAATTTGACCAAAAGTTCATAAAAATGCATAATCTTAATGTCAGGCTAATGAGGCGTAAACAAGGCACGGCTGAGGGTTGGGGCGTGCTTTCAACTTTTCCTTCAATAAATTAAATGCAATTTGTTACGCAAATTGAGCACCATTTGACAAAAAGCAAGTGTACTTGTTTGTTTGTGCGATGAGATGGACAAATATTGATTTATAAAAGTACGGATTAATTCTAATTGAATTGTTAAGGCTGGAAAAAAAAATGTTCGTGCAAATGAAAGCCTTTGAGCTCATAACCAGTTATTGTTGTTGAAAACATTCCGCATTTATTTAATCATTTCAAAATATTCGCATTTGCTTTTGCTTTCTCGACTAAAATTGTAGATAAAAATAAAATATTTCCCCGTAATATGGTTCAATTATATTTTTTTTCACTTCATGTCTTGTATACCAACAATTTGCAGATTAAAGTAAAAATTTATGCCAACAATTTCCATTGGTTTGGTTACTTGTCATGCAAAAATATGTACCCCAAACATGTTCTGTTCTACGTATTAAAAAGTATTATCTAGATATAGTTTAATATTTATAAAAAGCCATATTTTATTACTGTTTTCCTACCCTCCCTCGCTAATAGTAAATCACTTTAGACTTTTGTAAGTGCTCAACCCCACAGCCCGCTAACTCGAATGCCCAATCCCGTCGATGGGGACACTCTGCTAAAAGGACTTAATTCTAAGGATTTTCTAAGGCATATGCAGGCTTAACTTCTACAACTCTAGTTAGGAACACAGAAGTGTGGACTTGTCTATGCGTTGTAAGTGATTCGGTTTCTGGGGGCTATAGCTATGGATTTTGAGAGGAGAATTCGTTCAGCTAAAGGTAGACAAGCTACTGGGGAGAGGTTGGTGAAACCTCGCTATTATTGGCTAAGCACACAGCACGACATTAAGCAATTAAGTACACTTTCAGTTTCCGAAAATTTAGGCCTAAATCTATCATACTCTATCCTACTTAATTAGTACCATCAACTCACTCAATCATCCAACCGGGGAGGTATTATTCGTGTTTAAATGCAGCCAACGATGAAATAAATAATTGTCAAAGGAGATTTTGTGCTCTTCACGATCCATGTATACATGATAAAGATTTTCCTGGTAGTGACTTTGAGATTGTAATGCTATCATAGATTTTGGGCGTTCTAGGTTTACTATACAGATGAATGTAAATCAATAAATTATAAAGTATGAATAAGACTAATACTTGTTTTTGGTTTATGGTTTCTGGGATTCTCATTCACACAGTCGCATCCACTTTAAGTACTAAAACATTCTGCTGACTTCAAGTTGTAGCTTAACCTACTTTCGTTGACTTAAATTCTTTACAGTTTTTCTGCCTATTCATTTTTTTGGTGTTTGTTACGGAACCCGCTCCTAGCCCAGCCCACTTAGAGATTAATCGTGTCCAGGTCCTGGCAGGGCGCCCTCGGACTCAAGTCATCCGTGCCGCCGCTGCCACGCCCACCCTCGCCCCCATCACTTATGTCGGCCATGGAGGAGTGGTTCTGGTTCTGATTGTGTCGCAGATTTGTGTTATTATTGTTGGCCATGTGCTGGCCCGAGATGTGATTCGATTTTGAGTTAGCACCATCGGCCGAATTGAGATTGTTGTGCAGCGCCTGGGTCTTCTTGGTGCCCAGTCCCAGGGGGAAGGCAAAGTCCTGCGGCAGCTTGTGCATGATTTTGCCGGAGGTGATCAGTCGCCCAAAGCCCTCCTGTAGGGTTACCAGTGTTTGCGGTTTAAGTCAAGTTATAGCAAACAAATAAATCGGTCTACAAACCTGATGGGCGAAGGCATAGCCCGAGCGCACGGAGCGACGACCACGACGGGACGAGGCCGTGCGCAAAACATTGCTGGAGGTTCTTGAATGGATTTTCTTCAAGGACTTCTGGCGAATCTGAAAGAGTCATTGCAGGGGATTGTCTTGTAAGTAGATCTTGCAGGTTAGCTGAGAGCCTTACTTTGTCCGAGAGGCTTGGGTGCACGTCCAGCAGGTAGAACTTGTAGGCCAAGACCGGGGCCACCAGCATCATTACTGTGATCAGCATAGTAAACCAAAAGGTCAGGTCCTTCATGGCTTGGGTCAGGGAGCCCACATATGGCCCCCCAATAACGTAGTTGTAAAAGTAATCCAGCACAAAGTACCAAATCAGGCTGCCCCAAATGGTTATGTGGTTCACAACAGTCCAATAGGAGGTGTACAAAGATATCTGGCGGGGTAAAACAACAAATTATTTGAGGGTTACCTGTTCGCGTGTTCAACCCACCTGTGCCGTATTATCCACGATGAGGATTGTGGCCACCACGGCACCCAGGGTCATGTGATCGCTCACGATGAAGCCGTTCTGCGAGATGCCGTCCTTGTAGACACCGTAGGGAATGAGGAACAGGATCAGCGACGTGAAGGCTCCATGCAGGACGCTGTAGATGAACTCCCGGATGTTGAAGAGCTCGCTCTTGAGGCCCGGCGAGTACAAGCGCGGAAATTCCAGGCTGTTCTTGTCCGAGACATCCTGCTCGAAGACGCCCAGCGCCAGAACAGGCAGGGAGGTGTAGAACAGATTGTACACCGATATGAACATTGGGTCGAACACCGTCTGCATATTGAGAGGAATGGGGTCAAAGTTTATAGGTAAAGAATTGAGGCTATGCCCACCTGAGCACTGAAGCCGCAGAAGAGCGAATACCAGCAGTGGCACAGCGTAAATGCAAAGTTCTTGTAGAAGAAGTAGCGCAGGAACTTGCACATGCGGTAGTACGACCAGCGACCATGGACCAGCAGGAGGCGCTCCAAATACCGGAACTGGGCGATGGCATAGTCGCTTGACAGGACGGCCTGCAGGCCTTCCTGCCCGGAAATGCCGACGCCAATGTGGGCCGCTATTAAACGAGGAAATACCACAAGTTTATTGAGGTAATTCAGTGGCAAATGATGCCGGGCTCACCCTTGATCATGGACACATCGTTGGCACCATCGCCAATGGCCAAGGTGACGGCGTTTTTGGCACGCTTGATTAGCTCCACGACCAGCGCCTTCTGGAGTGGCGTCACCCGGCAGCATATCACAGCCTTGCACTGCGAGGCAATGTCCAGGAACCTATTTCCGAGACAATCAATTGATAAACCTAAGTAGGGGGGATGCCAAGCACTTACTTGTTCTCCAGCTCCGGCGACAGGCAGTGGACCAGGGAGTGACCGTTGACCACCAGGGCGAAGCCCGTGCTCTCATCAATCACAATGGAGGCAGTGCCTCCACCCACGCTCTTCTTTTCATCGCCAAACAAGTCATTGCACTCAGCACTGTGTAAATTGGCAGAAAGTCTCGTTAATATGAGTACAATTGATTGGTTTTAAACATTCAAAATGAGTTAAAAAATGAGTTGGCTGAAAAGCTGAGGGTGGCAAGTACGGGCTAAGGCTAATGAGTTATATGTACAGAGAATTTTAGACAAGCAACTACCTGAAATGAAACATCGAACGAACGAGAACGGGAAAAGCTATTTGGAGAATGACTGTATTCGTATATTTGTGTTCGATTTCGGAATCTGCAGTTTATTTTTTTGTACAGGTAATGAGGCACGGAACATAACTCAAACAAATGCTTGGAGAACGAAATATTTTGTTTAAACGAGATTATATAGTTTACTTGACGGGCGGAACAAGCACCAATAGAGGGTAACATCCTTTGGTGGGCAGTACTAAGGGGTTCCCATTTTCTAATCCATAATTATTAATTCAAATCTTTAAAACCAACAAAATTACAAAAGACTCTTTGCACAAAGTACTCGTAAAACTTTCCTTGAAATTAGAATACCGAAAATCTGATTTAAAAATAAAGGAAAATAGCGAAAATCTAATTTAAAAATGAAGGAAAAGATATCTAAGATAGATTACATTAAAGTTAAACAAACTAAAAAGAACTTAGGATAAATAAAGGTATAAAGTAGAGGCGCATTTTAGATACAACAGAGAACAGATAGTTTAGACGGATAGCTGAAGTAGTTTATCTAGCTCTAATTTTCAGTTATAAGTATGCTTTAGCTTCGGCTAGAAGATATTTGGAAATTCTTTCAATTGAAAGGACTAAAGCTATTGTGTGTTTAGGATTTCCCTCTACCTGTCCGGTCCGCCCTTATTATCCTTAATTTTGTCATCCCACCTAAACGTAACCACGGAAATGGCAGGGGGTGGCGGCGGGGTGGGCGCTAGGTGCGAATCCTGCATGAAGGCCGACGTCTGTGTCATGGTCACGCTCAATGGATCCATATTGCCTCCGCTGTCCAATCGGTCTAGTGCCTCAGTGCCTGCAAATAAATAGAAAATGTTTTGCTCAGCATGCGGTCTGACAATGGCAGGCAAGCCACAAGTGTATGGCCAATTAATATTGCCCATTACTGAGCATTGGAAATTTATATTTTTTCTCGGCCACATACTTGTACGTACTTATATGTGTATAACTGATATCTGAAACTGTTCCGGGTTTCCATGTTAAAATAATAATTGAATTTTACTTGCAAAGCGATTGCAGATGTTTCTTTTCGAATGTGAAATTGAATTCATATATAATTTCGTTTGAGACAAAGATATTGCAGAATATATTTGTTACATGTTGATGTCATTGTAAAGACGAAGCAAAAGTCCATAGATATAAGGTAAATTGTTAGAATAAATATTTCCTTTTCAATCTTCATTTCAAATATCAAAATAGATGATGCCATGGATGATGCACATTTCCAACGGTTGGATGCCATTGTAAAATAATCTTCCATAGATAATTTAATTGATATTTTAACTTTTGCCAGAAAATGAGACTTACCGCCTGGTCGGAATCGGTTGTATATTTTGATGGACTCCTTGAACTGCCGCAGCTGCTTCTCCACCTCCTCCACGGAATTGCCGTCCACTATGAAAACATCCGCCAGCTCATCAGTGAGCAACTGACACGAATAGCCAATGTTGATGGCCGTTTCTGGGGTCACAAATATGTTAGCTCCATCATATTTTGATTGCCAATCACCGGGAAAACTCACCCTGCTTGTCGCCAGTCAGGACCCAGATCTTGATGCCTGCATTCTGGAGATTGGCAATCGACTTGGGCACTCCGTCCTGCAGCTTGTCCTCGATGGCCGTCACGCCCACCAGTTGCATTTCGCTCTCGATCTCCTCGTAGATGGCGTTCAGCTTCTGCTCCCGGGAGTCCATGGAAAGAGCTGCCTCCTGTTGCCGCAATCTCCAGTCATTGTAGAACTGTTCGGTGAGGCGCCTCTCGGCCAGAACCAAAGTCCTCAGACCTTCTCCGGCGAATTTCTTTGGGATTCAAACGATGGATTATCGGAACAATGGTTTTTACTGGGCAACTTACATTGAGGTGGTCCTGAGTGCGCGCCTTCAGGTCCTCCTGGCCGCCATGCAGGCGATCGTATATCACATTGTCCGCTCCCTTGCAATAGAGGACCACGGAGTCGCCCCTTCGCAGGATCACAGACATGCGCTTGCGGACGTTGTTGAAATCGAGGATGTTCAGGAGCTCGTATTCCTAAAAACAAAGAGATGATTAATAGTCAATTAAAACGCAAATTAATTCGGTAAACTTACCTCTGTTTTCCCCATCACCTCGATGGTAATACTATTCGGTGTTCGAGAGCGAAAGACGAAGCCAAAGTTGCGGGCAGCAGAGACGAGGGCCGCCTCGTCGGGGCTCTGGGCCTGGTACTCCAGCTTCCCGTCGACAGTCTCGGCCATGACTGTATGGCAGAGGGCTAGCAGGCGGAAGAACACGTGCGAGTGCTCCTCGTCCGAGCGCACAGCGTCAAGCAGAGTGCGATCGTACCACCGGAAGTCGCTCTCGTAGTGAGGATTCGCCGAGAAGTCGACACTTTGCACGGCCTGTAGGTAAAGTTTCGGGTTAGTGGATGGCCTACAAAATGTTTGCTAACTGCATGTACATTGTTGTTTACAGCAAATTAAGTCAAGCGTTGGTTGTATACGATATTAAGCGAAATGTGTACAAGCACCATGTTAACACAAATAAATTAAACAGCTCTTAAAGGAACTAAATTAAATTAGGTTACCTTTCAAGGAAATAACTGAATGCATAGGGTCATTGTAACTTGAGCTTGAATTTGAAACTTAATTTTGCCAATAACCCTAATTTCACGGAATTAACGTATCAATCGAGAAATCAACATCGAAATTGTGTAATTAAGTAAGAGATTGCTGATTAATGGCATAGCAAACAAAGGCAGCACACATCACGGCTGACAACGATGCATAATCAAACAGTCTAGACGGTCATTCTGTGTACCCAAGTCGCAAGCAATGAATATAAAGCACCTCGTTTTTGTAGTATTTTTCCTAATGGGTGTGTTTTACAACAGCGTAAGAAAGTACAACAAAATTTTCCTTTCACACACATTACTTTTATGATTTTTTTGCAGGAAGAAGTCTTTGTTAAAATGACTAATGTCGAGTGTCAGTCGCACAACAAATCAATAGCTGAGATTCATTATTGCCGCCTAAAGGCCATCTCCCGCAACAAAACAAGTTTAAATATAAACCTGACTCTTATTCAGCCGCTTTATGAGGCTACCGTTGGGGTACAACTTCTGAAAAGGGCCAATGGTTTTAAGCCATTCCTGTACAATTTTGACTTCAATGGTTGCGATTTTATGCGAAGGCGCAACCAACCCGTGGCCAAAATGATTTACAAGTTGTTCAAGAACCAGAGCTCCATCAATCATCCTTGTCCATATGTAGTAAGTGTGGATAACTTTAAACTAGGTATTCAATATTTATAAATCATTGTTTTTAAAGGGTTTTCAGTATCTGAGTGATTTTCACAGAATTGAGTTGCCTGTTGTACTGCCTACAGGAGAGTATAAGTTAAATTTGAGGTTTACATTTTACGGAGAGCCTCAGGTTACCATTCGAGTGTCTTTTATGTACAAAGAGGAGATCTGGGCCAAGAGCTAAATAAGTTGTGTGTTTTGTGCTAATTAATGAACTAAGGACTAATGATTGCAATTTTTTGGACATCTATGTAATTGCTGAGTCCCTAAAATATGGATTTGTCTTCTTTTGACAAAAGTTTTCACAAATTTAAGCGACATTTTAGTCATATTTACAGATTATCTAGCCTTTATACAAACATGGGTCTACAAGATTAGTTGAGTGCAAAAAGAAGACATGCAACATGCATACGTGCACTCTCTGAGGCGACGAACTCCAATTGGTGACGAATGCATTTTGTTGGATGTGCTGGTGGTTTTGGCGGTGGCTGTGGTGCTGGTGGTGGCTGATGATTGAATCGCCCTCGGGAACACTCAGCGTGCACTCAGCCGAAGGGGCTCTCTTGAACCGGAGTTTGACCAGCCGCTTGCGATGGTGCTGTGCTTGTGGTGCTGGGTGGTGGTTTTGGTGGCTTTGTGGGTGCATAGTGTCTTTGTGTGGTTCTGTTTCGGTTTCGAATTCGGTTTCTGGCTCGGAGGCATGCAAGATCTTTACTTTGTCGCAGCTGCCTGTGCGGGACAATTGGCGCACGGGTCCTGTGCGCTTGAAGCAGCCGCCCAATCCATGGCAGCTGGCCGGGGACAAGCCCCTCGGGTCGCCGGGGTCATCCTCTTGACTGCGACTTGGCGCCGAGTAGCGTACGTGCTTCCGCGAGGGCCGCCTCTCGTCGGCGTCCAGGGGCGGCGCCGAGTGCTCGAGCACGGGCCTGGCTGGGATCGACTGCGACTCGCCCGAGGCGGTGACCACCACCGCACTCTTCTTGGCATGCACCTCCGCCGTGTGCACAAGGATGATGGGCGGGGCAGGGGCTGTGGCTGTTGCTGTTGCTGCAACTGAGGGCGGTGCAGCTCCACTTGCTGCCGCGGAGCTGGTGCTGCTAGTTTGGAAAATTGTTTGCTGCTATAACGAGTAATGTGAGTTGTTTGTTGTTTTCTCTGTTTTTTTTTCTAGACTCTAAGCACAACACACGGTCGCACACACAAAAAGGAAAGGTCAAAGTTCAGGTTGGCCTTGTTTTGACAGACAGTGCATGGAACGGACACCGACAACACACAAGACAACACGCCCGAAACCGGGTTAGAGGTTAAATTAAACCTAAGCCCGAAACCCGATACCCTGACCAGCACCATTTCCGGGCGGGGACTCACCTCGGTTATCTCAATGAGCTCGCCGGTCCGCAGGTCGATGACGTCGCCGTAGGTGCGGCCATTGATGCTGCACTTGTTGAACGTCATGATGTTCTGGGTGAGGGTGCCCGTCTTGTCCGAGAAGATGTACTGGATCTGGCCCAGCTCCTCGTTGAGCGTGGTGGTGCGGGCTTTGGCATAGGTGTTGGTGGTCGCGTAGTACATCTCCTCATCCCAGTTGATGAGGAACGATTGCACAAAGCGGATAACCTATTGCGGGGTAAAACTTTGCATTAAATCGTATTAAATTGCAACGGATAGGCACGCACCTCTACTGAAACGTAGAGGGAGATTGGCACAACTGTGTTTAAGACTATGGCATACGAGAAGAACACCAGCAATCCGATGACGGTGGCCCCCGAGGGTATGTAATCCTTGGGTATGATGTGCTCCCAGGGCAGGTACACTTGGAAATGCTGTCCGATGAAGCCCTCCCAGATGGCACAGCCGATCGCAAAGAACGCACAAATGGACACCAGAAAGAGGACAATCTAAGGGGAAAACCTTGGTCATAAGTAGAGCGAGGTAGTGTAAGGATAGACCCACCCCAATAATGATAAAGTTGAGCAGGCGGTCAACGCCAGTGCTCTTGAACTGCGTCTTTCCGGAATTCTGCATCAGCTTGGTGTCCACTCCGGCAAAGACCACCACGCCGTAGCACCATTGCGTGTTGCGGAGCACACAGCCCCGCAGCAGGATCTTCTCATTGTCCAAGGCAAACCGCTGGCCCCGCCAGATCAGGGTGCCATCGAACTTGTTCAGCAGGTTGTTGGGCCGTTCGCAGATGATCTCGCCATTGAAGTTCCACAGAAAATCGTGGCGATCCGCCAACTCGATGGTTTCGGTGAGGCACTGTTTGGCCTTCAGGTTCGTCTCCCCATCCAGCTCGGCGGTCTCGATGAAGCACAGGCCATTCGGCTCCGAGGTGGACAGCAGCAGGATGTCGGCGGCCACGAACTGGTTGTTGTCCAGCCGGATGACGTCGCCCACCTGCACCTCCGACCACTTGGCGTCCACCAGCTTGCCATTGCGCAGCGTTTTCGACTTGCGATTGTTCACCTGCGAGTCGGACAGGTGGCGTTGCTGCAACAATTAAAATCAATTAAATTAAATTAAGGCTTTAAATCCTCGAAATATGTCACATACTATGTCGTCGTAGGCATCCTTTACGGCTGTCAGGGTGAGCACTCCAATCAGGGGAATGGCTGTGGTCACCGGCGTCAGGGAGGAAATGGCGGGAATCAGTTGCAGGACCAGCAGGCACAGGAAATAAAAGTTCGCCAGCCGCTGGAACTGCTCCAGCAGATTGAAGGGCAGAAAGGTAAACAGCGAATACTTTGAGGTTTTTATGTAATTATTCTGCAAGTCAAATGTCGTTTAAATCCGCCAGTTAATTATTTGCAAGTAATTTGCTTACATGGTACTTAAACTGCGAATTGAATTCTTTGTCGTTGGCGCGGATTCTCCGTTCGTTGTCTGTGAAGAAAGTTGAAGTGAAGTTTTGGGATATCACAAAAAAGTTATGGGATTTCGAAGAGTTTTGTAAGCCAATTAGAAAACACTTTAAATGAATTTAAAGTTTTGCCTAAGCCTAATCTAATTACTTTAAACTAAAACGATATCTTATACGGATAAGTTTCAGATTCAAATTCAAAATAGACATGCAATTGAAATGGTCATGTCCATTCCCTATTACCGGAAAAGTAGTACGAACTGCGGCGCCTCCTGATTTGCGAGAGACGCCTCAAGCTCCGCGCCGACCTGGTGTCCGAGACCTCGGAGGGATGCCTCTGCTTGTACTGCGCCAAGTCCTCGGACTTGGCTACCGAAGGGTTTGCAGTTCCGGTGGCCAGGCTGTAAAAGCTGTCGCCCGTCATCAGTGGCGTGGCAATAGTTTGCGTGGAGCTGCCGATCTGCATGCCTTCCGGTTGGGCGAGGCATGCCCTGCGACTAGGTTCCTTTGCCCCACGATCCTCGTTTTCATCCTCCCCTTCATCCTCGCAGTGCAGTCGTTTCCTTCGATTTTTTGAGCTCCTGGCAAACTGAAACCAGCGGGTTCTCTTGCTCGTTGCGCTGGAGGTTGCATTTCCATTTCCTGCTGCTGTCGCTCCGGTCCTGTTGGCCTCCTCCTCATCCTCCTCTTCCGGCCTGGCCATCACGGCCAACTCCAGGCGGTCCGGACGCTGGCGCAGCCTGCGGGCAGCCTCGCTGCATCTCCTGCTCCCAATCATGGCCAGCTTAGCTAACCCTCCGGCCCTTCATTACCGTGCATTCTGTGCTTGTCGAGAGGGGAGGCGAATGTTAGCTAGTCGGCAACTCCCGGCAGATTAAAATGCAATTGAAAACCCATTGGCAACGGGGATACCTGGCCGGGGGCAGAGATGGGCCCGCGCAACCCAACCATCCATCATTTTGATAGACACTCGCCTGCCCGCCCAGGCCCACTCCCACTTCCATAACCAGAACAACTTTTGCCGCCGAAAGCCCCTCGACAGCTGGGAGCGATTCTCATCAAAGTGCGAATGTTTGTTCGCGTCAGTCTGGGCAATAAATAAATAAACAAAATTCTGCTTTGATTTTGAATACCCAGGAGGGGGTTGCGTTTCGTTTGCGATTGCTGGGACAGGTAAAATTCTCCCGAGAGTTTACGTCTGACATGAAGAAAACATTGTTAAAATACCATTTCTGGCGAGTTTATTGTGTGGTGTTAACATTAGTTTAAATAAGCAAATAGCTCAGCCGTCTGCAGATTCTATTTTGTTTACTTGCCAGCATTTTAAGCGTTCAAAATATTTTCCTTGTAAAACAAAATATTTACGAATAACGTCATGTTTTTTTTATTTATTGCAAAGGGATTTAGTCACAAGCAAGCATTGTGCAAAATTCAGTCACTAAATAACTTTTGAATTTGGAATTTTGCATAATTTAAATTCACACATGTGCCTTGGCGTGTGTTGTGCTTTGTGTTTACTTTAGTTAATCTGCAGCAGGCACTGGGTCCAGTGTAAACAATCAACACTGCAACAGGTGGCTGCGGCGTTGCCAAAAGGCAAAGCAGAGGAGACACAAAGGAAGCCAAGGAAGCTGCAGCAAAGTTAATTTCCCACTTTCTCTCCATCGCTTCCTCTGCCTGCCACAGCTTGTGGCAAAAGGAGCGGTGGAAAGTAAGAGGATTCAATGCCGAATGTGTTGTCAAGGCCACGCCGGTGGCGCCGAGAGGTAAGTCGAAGGGGAGACGGAAGTGGAGCCAAAAGTTTGCACAAGCAATAAAAGGATGCGGCCAGAGTTGAGCCGCGAAAGCGCTCGCCTTCGCTTCAAGGACTCGCAAGGGAACAGCTGATTGGCGCTCACTCGCTCGCTCTGGCCCCGGCCGCTCTCTCTTTCGTCCTGGCAACAACAAAGCCGGTTCTCCTGCTGCGAGTATGAGTCATGCATGTGGATGTAAATACGCTCCTGGCTCTCAATTCAATTCAATTTAGTTCAGTTCAGTTCAGTTTGGTTCAGTTCAGTTCCGCCTTCTTGAGCAGTTTTTGCTGCTTTTCATTTCATTTCACTTTGCTCGCATGCGTCACCTTAGAGGCGGCCACAAGGGGGCCACCCGCGGGCGGTTCGGAGGCAAATTAACTACCCGAAAAGGCTGCCGCACGGCTCGGCGAAAAGAATCGATGAGGGCTCAATAATTATGCTGAGACCCCGGAAAACACAGCACAATGCGGCGCTGGGTTGGGCGGCGGGTTCGAGTGTTGTTCGGTGCCAGGTGCCAAGTGCATCATCATCTGCTTGCCTCGCCTCGCCTCCCCTCTCCTCCCGCTTGCCCCCTATGAACACACCCCATTTTCGTACATTTTTAGCACATATCTTGCACTGTTTTTGCAACGTTTGTGTTGCGTTGCGTGGCGTTTTTTTTTGTTTCGCACTTGTTTTTGCAACGTTTTTGGACAGCTCTTTGCGACGCGAACAAGGACACTCGAGGCAATTGCAGTTTCGAGTTTCTCGCGGGGCTCGAATAAACTTTTTGGCGAAATCGGAGGCGTGAGGCGATAAACAAAGCGCCAAAAGGCAGCGCCAAACGTCCAACTTGCGAGCGAACTGCGGCCGAAATGAGCGCCAATGGCAGAGGCAGAGGCAGCGACTGCGGCAGTGGCAGTGGCAGCAGCAGAGGCAGCAACTGCGACAGCAACTGAGGCAGCAAAGCGGCGCCAGCGTCACAGAGAGTGAGCGCACGGGGAGCAACTGGCGGCGGTGGCAGCAACAAAGCGGCTGTCAAGGCAACCGGGTGACGGCCTAGCAACGAAACGGAAATTCACAAGCCAAGCGGTTATTCGACTTGTAACCAAATTAAGAGAGAGCAGGCAAGCCAATGGAAAAGCTTTAACCGTTTCCCGGTTTCTTGGTAATTTGTTTGTGTTTTTGTGCTTGAATTAGGCAGCAAAGATCAACGATCACGGGGTCAAAGGGCAGTGGATGGAAGCAGCAAACAAATTATTGGGCCTAAGCTCCCTAACGTAATTTAAAAATTGATTTGAAATTGGTTTTAACAATTGTATAGAAATTGTATAGGCAACGCGGTCTATGAGTGATGGGTTTGTGAAGAGATTACGTATACGCCACCGAAGCTGTTAGAACTTTGTTCACATTGGTTTGACACTTCAAATCTTTTGAATATGAGCTTGCTGTAGGTACGATTATTATCCAGAAGTGATTGAAAAACAGCCACAATTTTCTTTTAAGAGTTGTGGCTATAATAGCTGATTAAATGCATATATAAATTCAGGATTTAAGATACTTTGTTGTAAATACTTTTCTATTGCTTTAGTTTTTATGCATTTAAAGACGTTTTCTCTTATAGTTTAAGATGTCGGGTTTTGTTGTATATTTTTTTAAGATATTTTCTAGTTTTCTAGGGCATTCGCGTTTCGTCTTTGCACAGCAATCCCCAAGTTTGTGAAGCATAAAAATGAGCAAAATTTCGTGAGTTGCCAAGACCGACCGAAAAAAAGAGAACGGGGGCAAGCAAAGGCGGGCAGCTCTGCTCCCTTTCTCGGTTTCTGAGCGGTCACTGCACGTGAATCAAACAAACAAAAACAAACAGGCAAACAAGAGAGTGTCCCTCGACCTCACACTGCTTCTCTTTGCATTCAAATGAGCAATGTCAATGTCAGACGGAATGAAAATATATACCCACACATAGATACAGTATATACATACACCTTTTGTTAAAGATGTGGCACATATGGGTTAATGAATGATTGCGCGCAGGGGGCCCGGGGCGGGGCACCCCAAAGCATTGATTTCGCTGTTTCCTTCGCGGAAAGTACACAAAACAAATCCAACTCAATCGGCGAAGCGGCAAACGCCAAATGTAGCAGTCGGATGAATTTGTAGCCAACAAAGAAATACGGGATACAGAAAAATGGATCATAGAAATTATTCTGCGGTTTCTGCGGCCACATACAACATCACATTCCGGGAATTCCGTTTGAAGATTTCAACAGGTGTACTGCATCGTACAAATAGTATATTTGGCAAACACAAAAGTGTAATTAATGAAAAAGCTTGGTAATGAACTCTCAGCCAAAAAAAAACTAAATGGGGCTGAAATCATGGCCCAGTAAAGAGTACCAGTACATGAAGGAAATTATTCCATTAACTGGCAACACATTGTTGCTGTTTACTATTGCCAGGGCCTTGGCTCACCCTTAAGTACAGCACGATCACGCTATGCTGGCTGCTGGAGAGAAATCAAACTTTTGTTGATGAGAATGAGAAGTTATTCTAAGGCTTTACCGTTTCAAAATCAATAATCTTAATAGAATTTCAAAATATATTTAATTATGTCTTGCATTTATAACGGGTACTATAAATTTTATAGTACAATTTCTTGGTCACCTGGGAACTTTAAGGGAACTCTGTTTAATTGATAAAAAAAAGCTGATACCTGACAGCAAACAAGTAGTTAAAATTAATTAATAAAGAAAATATTTAAAAGTTTAAAGAAGCTTTAAGACATTACCGCTTAGAACGTTAATAATTTTGATAGAATTGTGTAATATTTTATATTATATTTGGATTTATAACAGTTATTAGTTCAATTTCTTGATTACTTGGAAAATTTTAAGGAATATTTTGTGATATGAATATAAAAATAATCACATGCCTACTCCTAACATTATTTCGCTATTATCTCGAAACTATTACGATAAATAGATAATAGTCTTTATAGAATTTCGTAATATTCACAGTGAAATG
>JAJJHQ010008107.1:29941-55708 GCA_021223825.1 Drosophila ironensis | reverse complement strand
TAAGTCCCTTTGCGCCGCCCGTCGTTGGTAACGCGGTCAAACTGTAGCTCCACACGACGGGAGGCAAAAAACAAAACGCTTTTGCTGGGCCCACAATTCGCATTCATTCATTTCATTCATTGAGCGGCGAACGAGGCGCGTAATAAATCGAAGTGGCGCTCTGGCCAAGCTCAAGGCGGACGCCCCCGCACACGCACCCTACTGCAAGTGGTTAACGGGGCCCACGAGGAATAGTATGTCACGGCCAAAAACAAACGGCGAACACTGTTTTTGTTCAAGTTTCCCAACGCTTTTCGCGGCAATTTCAGTTGAAAGCGCCAAAGAACTGGGTCACTATCTCCCCGAAATCGTTAACAACTGTTCAACTTTTTGCCACCCCAATGGGGGCGAGGGGTGGTGCGGGCGGTTCGTACCAATTGATTCCCTTATCGAGGATCTGAAAGGTTTTGAGGTAAATACATTTTCCAATTGTGCCTTCCAGTTATGGCTAGGTGTCACGTTGAGGTCTTATTTAACAGCACAAAATAAAGGTTAGTATTTATGTTCGATGTAATTAGCACTTAACTCTTATGCGAGTATATTTCGTTATATATTTAAATGTAATTTAGCTTTTGTTTTGTTTTATTTGTTACTTCTCACATCGACTGCTGTAAATTCAATATTTGTAACCCAGATTTTTGTTAACTTTGATTACTGGCACAACATAACAACAATTGGCTTGGTAAATTATTTTAAGGTTTTGTTAAAATAACCAACTGTATTGCTTGTTTGTTTGTTTTTTTTTTTCAATGAATTTTATTGAATTTGGTTTTGTTAGTCTTTTACTAGAACTACCCGAATTATTGTATTAACGTATTATATACTAATTTAGGTTGCGTATATATTATTTCAAAATAAAGTAATTTTGTTTTAGATTTAATCTCCAGAAATGCTTTCTGAGATGGAGTTTCTTGTTTCACAATTTTCACTATGATAACGTTGATTAATTTGTTGTCATTATTGATTAATTTGATCATTAGTTAAACAAAAATAAAGGCGTTCGCCTGAACGTAAAGTTTTTAGATGTTTTAAAGCACTCAAACTTAAATTCCTTTCCGCAGCAATTCATTTTGTATGTTTTTTTTTCAACGAGATAACTTTTACGGTCATTAGAAAAACTCACCTTTGGCCAATTGTGGTTGGGTTTTTGTGCCCATTATGATGCAGCCGCTGGGGGATGTGTGTCCTTAGCAGGCGACTGCGATCTGATGGAGGCATCCGAGGACCGGCTCCGGATCCGGCTGCGACAGCGATTGTGACTGCGACTCCGGCCGGAGGACTGGCGGTGCGGTTGACGTCTCGTTCGGCGCTGGGCGGACGCACGCCGCCGCCATGTGTCGGCCTTGGCGACCCGCCGATGGCTGCGGGGCGGGAGGATACAGGCCAAGTCAGTAAGCATTCAAATAATTCGTCATAGGGGAAAGTTTTGCTTTTTTCTAGATTTCTCTGTTAAATTTTTAATGGGGCTGGTAAAGCTTTTAAAATACGAACAGCTGGTCGCCCAGAAGGTCGACCTGGGCCACCGCGGTCGTGAATGTGGGAAAGGATTGCCGGCCGTCCAGCTGAGGGAAAACTTTTCCAAAACAAATGAACTTGGGCTCGGTCTTGAGCGGGGTATTAAAAATTTGATGCGTTCATATGATAATTGTCACACGATGGAGCTGATTTGCGGTCGTTGGGGGGCTGTGGGTGTGCGATATGTGTATCCATTAGCAGCTGTCACCGCAACGTAATAGTTATTGAGACTAACAACACACAAATTCCGCCCATGCAGCCCCGCTGTGGCCTTGAGGACGTTCCTTCGAGCAAACTGCAAGGACCGCAACGGGGCGTATGCGTAATGCATCCCGCATTAATTGGCATTGGGCGGAGTTCGCTGCAAATGGTCGCGTAATGTTTCATAATTCATTTGCACGACCGGATGCACTAAAGCTGCGACAAAGTACTGATCGAAAATTAATAAAAGCAATTACAGGCCGGGCCAAACGAAACTGAACCAAAATAAATACGGCGATTTGGCTAATGTGAGTCACTTGGGGAACGGGCGGGCCGGAGACGTGGTCGCTTGGTCGTAAACAAAGCGGAAAATGAAGCACAAAAGACAGCTGGAAACGTTGCGAGTGCGAGTGCGAGTGTACCCGGCCTCCAGGCACACAAAGATCGAGTCGAATTGACAACGCCCTCGAAATAACACATTTCAAAGATGAAATCAATACGGCTGCCATGTGAAACAACAACATATGGAATGTAGAACAACTCAAAAACTGCAACAAAAGATCTATAATTAACTCTGGTTGATACCCGGACAAAACCATAATTAGAATATCAAGAATGTTCCTCAAACAGCAGTTTTGTGCAACTAATTTTGTATGTGATGAGGTCCCCGATATACCCGCATTTCGAGGGTCGACCGTATGCTAATTGCGAATAATAGGAGTCCATTCATGAATAATAAACAAACGAACGATTTGTGTGCTGATCGCCGGCACCTTTGGGTCACTCGATTGGATACGTCTCCGATCGATCGTTTGCTTTTCGCATTTTTCCCCCGGCCAGAGTTTTGAGTGACTAAACGGCAAAACCCCAGCGAAGTGGTTATGAAAGTGGCTATGATGTATGCGTATTCGAGTGAGTTCCTTGCAGCTGGTCGAGACATAAAAAAAAGCTTTGGTTAGGCCTAACTTTTCACCGAGTCGATTCGCTTCGCTTCGCTTTGAATCGCTTTGAGTCGCTTTGCTGGCACGGCCTTCAAACATTATGCGATTACAATCAACATGCCTATGGAACCGCAATCACATCCTCAAACCCCCAAAGAACGCAAAATAATCAACCAAAACTAACCAAAAACTTCCCTCGACCCAGCGCCCAAAAAACTCATTATGGATGGGCGATACATAAATTATGTGTAATTATATGGTATATCCGATTATTTTTGATGTTCTGAAAATATGGATTACCCGCGTTTATTTCTGTCTATTTATGGATCATTACTCTCTCACCAACGAAAATTGGATGGGAACCAAGTCGGGTTTTGAGCCTAGAGACCTTGATCTACTTAGCCATCGGATTGTTGGTAGGGGCCCACGACAGAGGCCTATATTTCCTCAATTTATTGATCAAATCCAAGTTGGGTCGGGTGAGGAGGTTAAGATAATGAATTACCAAAATGTGCAATCACAATCATCGGTTTAACGCTACATGTGTCGGGAAATGACTCGAGAATTTCACAGTTGACTATTATCAGATAAATTGCAGCTATCTGGGTCTCATTAATACCAAATCCATCATTTCGGAATAATTATTGAAATACTCGTAAGCCGGGCACTTGAGGGCATGGAAATACGAGTATAAACTCTGGAATACAATGCTTCTGTTTGTGAACCGATGGGCAGCGGGTTACGAAGTGGCCCGAGCAATTGCAATCAATGCAATTGAATGTTGGGGCATCAATATCAATTGATTTGGCGCAATTAGAGCACGGGCTGTGTGAACTATTAAGGGACTTCCAGGGGGGGTGGCGTCAAAGCGCCCACATGCAAATTAAATAGAGACTGTGCCGGATTCAGGGGGGAGTGGCAGAGCCTTAGCCCGCTTCCATAAAAGTCGCATAAATAATTTAGCCTGTATTCATACTTTCAAATGCCATGACCGGCGGCGGAGCCGAGCGTTTCTGAATGGAAATGTGCAACCAAGGTCAATATTTTTGCATCACACGCGAACCGATGACCCAAGCGACGGGGAGGCGACTTCCGCGTTCAATCGCCTACCCAAAACCCGACGCACAACTCTTGATTAGGTCTTTCGAGAACCGCCAGTGCCATTAGTACCCCAAACATTGCTGTTAAGCCCAAAAGAGTGGCAAGAGTGGGCGGCGGGCTATCAAGAGTGGAGCGATTTCTAGTGGCGTGGAAAACTGAAAAGTCCAAACAGCGGATACACCTCTAAAACATGCAATCAGTTCAGACAAAATAGCTTAAGTTTTACTCTGATTCGGATAGGATATTTATGACAATTGATTTATTTAACATTTCAAATTTGTATTAAAGAAACAAGCAACGAATGTGGGGAAGTACTCTCAAATTTATAAGAAATCCATTACCAACTTTCTAGACTCAATGAAGACCATCTTTAGTTGACAAACAATGGCCAACACATTCCAAAACATTCCTAGATTGACAATCAATAATTTAGCCGTCTTAGCCGACGACCTCCTTAGTCTTGGGAAAGGTATGGGAAAGGACTCATCGCAGATAATTACAATGCAGTGGCCACTAATCCTGGGAAGCGTGGGAGTGCGTGCCCTGCGTGCGTTATTAAAAATGGATGGCCCAGTGAAAACCCAAGCCCCACGACACGTGTCATACCCAAGATGGAGCCGGCCAGGTGTGGATAGACCGCAGCACCCCCAGCGTTTGGGAACCTCCTGGGATCCCACGCGACTTGTTGAAAACGAAACCGGCCGTGTGGGAACATCTGGCCATCGCTTCACGATCACCCAGCTCGTCTTGGGACCCAGTTGTCACCTCCGGCAGTCCGGAATTTGGGTTAGCCCCCCAACGGGTCGGAGGTGCGTGTGCGGGCGGTTGCGTGATGGAAGCACCTTCCTCCAATTGGCGTCTCTCGATTCCCATCGACAGATAGCGAGCTTATGTATTCCAAGCGAGGGTGTCTATGGCAATCGCTTAAAGTCCAATTGCCGCCAGGAATGCAAAACAACATGCGGGCTGAGGGGATGAGCGAATTGGCGGGATAGCGAATGCTAAAGACTCAATTGGTTATACTCAAATGATTGTTCCCGAAAATTCTAAAGGGACTGTTTATATTAGAGAGTTACTAAAACAATTAAATAACTCTCATTTATATCTTAGTACTGTGTAAGCATTTTAAAGAGAAGAGAACAAAGTCTGGCAGACTATGAATCATTATAACGTATTAATTTTGTATGAATCACACTAATATAGGGTCTGAAATAATAGTTTCCAGACATTGTATGGAGTTTAAAGTTCTTCATATCTCTTCCTGTTTTAAATAAACTAATTCACTTCACTTATGAGACTTAAAACAATTTAGATTGTGAGATATCTACGACTATAAACAACGCTTATCCGTACGCATGGCTTGTTTTAAGGTTTTGCTGAGTCGATTTCGCCTAATCGGATCTATTTTGGCTTGCTGTAACTATAACTCAAAACAATCCATTAGCGACATCGGACAGTACTGGTTGTGAACGTGCTGGGAGGCACCCCCGGACCCGGACAACCGGCCCCTACCCTGACCATCTCTGTTTCTGCCCCGACCCACCGAATTCGTGACGGAGACCTTGTCCGGCTAATTTGCCGCAATGTTAATGGGCCGGCGTGGCGTATAGGTACCAGCTTTCCACCACGACATATCCGTGCTCCTATCTGGTACTTTCACTCTCGCATTCACTCACTTTTCCACTCACTGGAGCAACTTGTCCATCACAGTTTGCCCTTTGGGCCAACTCGCATACACCAGCAAATGCACTTGGGGTTCAGGTAAATCAATGCTATTTCCCTCACAATATTTGCCACATACATATCGGAATATGGCAAACTATAATTTAGTGGGGCTTATGGGTTACAGTGTCCCGCATTGTGGGAATGCTGGCATGCAATTTGTATTTATTTATTTATTTTTTTTTAACCATCCCAGGCCAATTGACTGGATGTGTGGAAAAATTCCAACAACCACTTATGTATGCCTTAGGGAATATTCGTGGTTAAAACAGTTGGTGCGTCGGGCTTACTGTTTTTAAAGCTTACTGTTTTCTCCATACTTTGATTTTCCAGACAAACAACCCTGAAAGTTTTTACCTCGGCATTTGCGGTATATATTTCTTTTCAAATTGTTATTACCCTTTCTTTCGTTTTTTATAGCCATCAAATGTTTTTAAGCTGAATATGGTTAATAATGGCATTTCCGTATTTGTATTAATTTGTTTTTAATTTGTGATTCTATCCCTCGCCTTATGTATTGAGTTTTAGTGTCTATAAAACTACAATCTAACAATGTGCCCATAGAGAATCTCAGTACCTACCTGCAATTGTTTTTCCACAATTGTTTGTATTCGGTATTCAGGGTACCGCCACAGCGAGGAGACCAAAAAAAGGAAACCCCACCGATTATTTTGCTTTTCCTTGCGCCCCCATAACTCGCTTTCCTGCGCACTTTCACCTGCCCTTCGTCCGTGTCGCCCGCGTTCGTTTGCGTGTTCAACTATTGCCTTTGACAGTGACCGTCGCCGTGGTCGTCGTCCTCGTTGGTGGCTGCTTGTACCCGGGATTGTGGCCCGTGGCTTGTGCCCTGTGGCATGTGGCGTGCACTTGCGGCTGACTGACCGATTGTCCACTGTCCGCCCCGCGGGGGTGGGTGCCTCCTGGGGCGGGAAAGGAAAACACGGCCCTGCCCCGGCTTGACCGTGGCTGTACCGACTCAGGAAAAACAGATAACCGAGTGTCTGCTCGACGGCGTTCTCTCAAAAATTGAGTTGTAGTGGCAAGTGTGTCAATCAAAGGTGCCACAAGTGTCTCCAGTGTGTATCGATGTCGGTTGAGATAGCAAGTGGCAGAAGTGTGCCCAAGGTCGCAGGAGAGGTTAGCCGGAGCTGAGCAAATCACAACAGCCAACAAAACTTTTGTGTTGAAAACTCTGCTGCTTGTTGGATTTCCTTGCTGTTCTACACAATCTAATTCCGTCTTCGGGACAATGAAAAAGGTTCTTGCATTTTTAATACAAAACCGATAGATTTTGCTGATATTGTTAGAGGCTAATGAGGTTCCTATTCGATGTATTTTTACCTAGAGTCAGTCTGCTTCATGCGTGCCCGTCGTCGTGCAATTTGTTTGCCTTGGCCAACTTTGTTGTCATTGTTCCCGGTACTTATCTCACAAATTTGTATCTCTCAATGCCTTATCTTTGTCTCGGATGTTACGCGGGCTCTAAACATTTTCACAACTCCAGTGACTCAAAAAAGAGCAAACATATCGGGAGGTTTTCGAAATAGCTCGTTTTTTATGGTATCAGGAATGTGGTTGCATTGCAAACCTCAACTAGAAAATTCAGGGAATCTAAAATATCCGTTTTCTCCTTAAATTTGCATTCAGGAATCATAAAAATTGCCAGAACTCTTGTGGTAAATGTCTCTAGTTTCATAAAACTAAATGCTCGTTTATCTGTTGGGATTTTCGCTCCGTTTATCTCAACTTTGGCAAACACAAACAAATTTCGTGGTCCAGCAGAGCCAGAGAATTGTCTGCCTCGAATCTAAACAGTTTTGCAACAAGCAGTTTCTTTAGTAATTATTATTAAAAGTCGAGGGTTAACTGCCGGCAAACAATGCCACAAACAGGGCTGATAGAAACAATTAGAGACACCGCTACGGCGGGGCAAAAGGAACACCAGCCGAGTAGGAAATGGCTGAAATTAGTTTTTGCCTCGTATTCTTTTTGGCGACTCTTCTCAATGAAACCATTTATTTCGAGTGCTGATTCAGCTCCGGAGGATGACATCACTGTAGAAACCGATGCCGCAGAAAGATCACAAGAGGCACAGACTGGGGACACGTGTCAGTTACTGCGCAACTTCGAAAAAACTCGGCTTCGCACTCCCCAGCTATTTTTCAGCTTCGTACATCACTTTTATGTGCTCTCCAAGCCCATCTCGGCCGAAAACAAAGAAGGCAAGAAATAAAAGATTGGTCAAAATGGGAAGTCCCAACCTGAATATAACATTTGAACCTAGGGCGAGGTGGTGACGTCGTTGGTTCTTCTTTAACACTCTTTTTGGCTTCTCTTATGGTCAATCCATTAGATTGGCATTTTTTATAACTTGGCTTTTTTTTGCGCCTATTTCAAATGGAAGCTGGGAGTTTATATAAAGAAAAAGACCAGGAACTGTGAAATTAACAAAAATCCACTTAACTGCTTCTAGTTCATAATTTAAATATAAATGTATCCGTCAAAAATCAAAACAAAAACATTTACAAATTAAGTCTTCACTAATTTGTTCACAACAACTTTTCACTCATTTTCCGTCATATAAACATTCACTTTATTACCTACGAGTATTTTAAGATGTTAGTGATTTTTAAAACCTATACAGTCTAAGCATTAAAAAGCAATGTAATTGCAACCGCAATATTTTTAACACAACTGACTCCTCGTTCTAGACGCCCAACTAAAGTCATTGACCAAGATCTGCAGATAACGTCAGGCCCATGACTAGGGCAAATTGTGACCACCCCAAAAGACTTGGGAAAGCCCGCTGTTGAACCCCATAATCTCGGCCAGTTAATGGGGAATTTTGCATAGATGGCAGCGGCAATTGCAACAGATTATCTCGATCCCCGCCAGCTGAGCCAAGTTGCAAATTTTCCAAGAAAACGAACTTTGTCAGGTGCCAGTTTTGCGTTTTTTTTTCGGGGCAGGGGGGGATTGTGCATATTGCGCCAACTGTTTATAAGTCACTCAAAATAATCGACACAAACTCACCCGTCAGAATGCCGTGGGCACGGGGATTGCTGAGCGGATGGACGGGCGGCAAAGCCGAGCTTGAAACTCTAATGCTATCCGGCAAAGCTTTCGGATTGCCGCCACTTGCTTGGCGTTCTGTCCTGGTGTTTTTCTTGTTGCTGCTAATTCTGCAGCTGTTGCATGTTCTTCTCTGTTTACTTTGTTGCACTCGAACGAAGTTTTGCGGCGCGATTGCAGAGATTTTCGAGGGAAACTCAAGCCGACGAGCGAAACCGAAAAAAATGAACCAAACTAAAAACTAAATGGAATCCAGGAATCGGACCCGCTAGCTTCCCGGGAACTCGGATATTCTCAGACGATCTGTGGGTTTCAGAATTTATTTGTTTGTATTCATTCAGTCGCCGACTGCACGACCGCGTCGCTTAGCACCTCGTTTTCAACTGAAGCGGCGAATTGCCGGCGGCGTAGTACCAACCGAGTAGCTCAATTAAATATCGAGAGACCTGCGGTCGCTCGCCAGCTCACTCACTCACTCATTTTTGGTATTACTCGACTCACTGGCAGGCGGCGAGCTTTGCACTCTTCTTACCACTGATAAGCCGTAATTTGTGTTGCCAACGCGTGTTGCCAACTATCGGGGCCGTGGGAAAAAGCTAAGCCGGCCAAAAGCTAGCCCAGGTGCACTGTGGGTTAGTAAGCCTCTAAAAAGGGCCCTAAGCTCGGAAGCTCCCAACGGGGATTTCCCCATGAGTGGCAATACAAAATTGAGGATCTGCGTGACCAACACTGAAGGCTTTGAGATACAGTTTTATTTTAAAGATTATTATAATTGAAAATGCTTAATTGTTAGGGCTTGGAAAGTTATTTAAATTGGTTAATATTACGCATACGACCGGTATTCAAATAAAAACTTGGAATTACCGAAATCATTTCCATCCGGATATATATGTAAGTAGGTATATTAGAACTCCGTCCAACCTGTCCCCTTTTAGCTTTTCCAAGATTTCATAAAGCCTACAATGATTTAGGTTGAATTATGATACTAATACGACCTGTAAGCCACTCCCAAAATTATTCATTTAAAAATATAATGCTCTCTGAACTTTTTATGGCAGGCATTTCGCAATGTTCATTACAATGCTGAAAAGACCCCAAGCCTTACGAAACACTAGCAGACCTTTTCTAAATGCTCAAATGCTAGAAAAAGGAGTCGGGGCCGGATTAGCACTTAAGAACTCGTGACAAACCCGCAACAATTAATATTAATTTAATCGTTACGATTATGCGAGACAATCTTCATTAATTAGACACAAGTCGAACATAGAGCAAATTAGCCGAGGGTTCGTATCCAGAGGGGTTGCAACCCCTACCGGCACTGTCATTAACGTCACGTCGCTTTGTCGCCGCCGCCCCTTTTACCCTTTTGACCCGTCTTGCCATCTTATGCCGTTTGACCCTCTACTTGTCCCTTCATCGGTCGCAGTAATTATATTTACCGTTAATCCTGATTTGCCACAAAAGGGTAGCACGTAACCAGAGAGCCCAACGGGGGAAAAAAACTGCAACAAAGAGTGCTAGTGTACTATATCGACAGTAAAGGTGGCGCCACCAAAACCACCACCCATTGAAACCATCAGCCACTCGCTTTCTATCTATTTTGCCACCTCTGCATAGCGCATTTGCATAGCATTCGATTACGCGTTTTGTTTGCCTTTAATTGCAACGCTCATCCGTTTTACTTAGCACTTTTGTATTTTGTTGCAACCGCTTTTGCCGGTTGCTGCTGCCTTTGCCACCAACCCAGCAGCCAGGCATTCGCATTCCCGCATTCCTTTCCCCCGCGCTCCTTTGCCATTTGAAATGAAAAGCGTGAAGCGTAAAGTGCGTTTGGGCTTGATTGCTTGAACACAGAACACCAAGTGCTCTGCTCTGCTCTGCTCTGCCGTGCCGTGGTGCACTTCAAACGCAATTGATTCTCGAACTTTAACTGGTTCGCTGAGCAAATGAACACGACTGGAGTAGCTCGCACCCACAGTTGCATAAATTGTTGTCGCGTTTTGCGCTGGAAAATGTGAAAGCAGGGGGGTTGGTGGCAGGCTCCGCACCTTTCCGCGCATTTTGCGAGTTTCCATCAGAAAAGAGCTTTCAGGGAAATGCGCTTAGCGAATTAGCCGGCTCCGCCTAAAAATAGACATCGCAGCGTACAGAGTGAATCGTGTTTCAATTTTACTAACTTTGCAGTGAACACAGCATGGATTCACGAATGCTTCAATCGTGGCTTTAAATTGCACAGAAACTTAAAGTTAAAGCAAGGTACATATGGTATATAAGTTTGTGAAAACATATGTAACAGGGAAAGGAAAGCGTTTCCGACCCTATATTTATTTTTGATCAGCCATGCCCGTATGTCTGTCGGTAAAAATTTCAACTGAAGCTAAAATATTTATAAGGAAAAACTAACTCGACAACAGCGTTTTCACTTGTTTTAAACATACTCGGGCCAGCTTCTTTAATTTAATTTAAAGCACATTTACCCGTCAGATTCCTTAGGCGATTAAAATGCATATTTGTTTTATTTTTCACCAGAAAAAATGCCTAAGTAAACTGCATAAATTGGCAATAAATGTCGCCGCATTAGGAATATTGGTATTTTCCATCCGTGACATCGATTTCTCCTCTCATCTTTGCAGCCCCTTGACAAATATTTAATATCGCAGATGCGTTTAAAATTGCTGTTGCCATAGATGTTGCAAAAAAGGAACCAGATTTCCCCATGTGCGTTTGTATGTAAATCTATCAGAAATTTGTCTAGCATGTCAATGGAAACTTGCATAGCAGAGCAGGGCACTGTGCCAAATCGAACAAGGGGATGGATGGACGACAGCTACGAAAATATTTCGATATGCATATGTATACGAAATTGAAGTCTCAAGAAATCTGGGAAAATTGAGAAAAGCAATCATGAAGTAAATATTGAAATATTGTGAGATGAACAACTCGAGGCTGCCTGCTCCATGTCCTTGAATAGAAACATGAATTGTTTTAAGCGCCGCATTGAGGCACTTCAATAAATGGGTTTAAAGTTATTTATTTCACACTAGAATTGTTAATTGAACTTTGTACTCAAGCTTGCATAAAAATGCATTTTTAATTCTTTAAATAAACACTCGCCAAGCCAAGTCTAAGCCTATCATCTAAATATAAGATTTGAAAAGAAACACTTTGAGAATAAGGAATAACTCGTTTGATTTTCCTCTTCTTTGGAAAGGTGAAAATATGAAATCACTTATTTTTTAGATGCTTCGCACTTGCTTTACGGCACATTAACATGTTGATCCTTTGTTTTATTCCCCAACTCGATTCATGGGCTTTTGGCAGCTTTGGCTGCCCGGCCTGTTTTTTTGTTTTTTGTTGTCTGGCTTTTGGCAGCGATAACTCGACTAACTGTTTTCACTGGCTCAAAAGGCGACATAAAGTATATTTTGATTATTTCGTGAGCCCGAAACTTGAGCATTTTACAGGCCCGCCGGCATTTGCATTTCAAATATACTTTTACGACAGTTGCCTGCCCGTCCGCCTGCCTGCCTGCCTGCTTGCCGCCCGCATTCCCGCAGGATCTTCTCCCGAATCCGCGGCCGAGGTGAGCCACATGGAAGTGAGTGAAATACCACAAATGGCGTGTAAACACAACAAAGAGGTAATAACAATGGCTGCCTGGATGCCAACAAGGTCCTTGACTCCGTGAGAAAGTAAGGCAGAGGGGCAGGGGTCCCGGCACCCATCCGCATTCCCGGAGCCTTTGAGAGCGGTTCGACATAGCGCAGGACTTTTGCCAGGCACCCGCACTATAGTAAACATTTTTATTTGTTTCTCCGTAAGCTGTGTCAATACACAATAAATTGAACTGTGCAAGAATTTATGTTGGCACTTTGTGAGGCCGCCCGGCCCAGCCCCCTTATCTGCCTCTCCAGCTTCTGGTCACAAACCCAGCGCCCCCACAACCCCCTCCCTTATCGCGTTGGGGCGTCAATTGCATGTTGGCCACCCTCTGGGGACTTAAAAGTTCAATAATATTTATTTGTTACTTGCTCTTTGACAACAAAGCACACAAGATTACCCCGGGTCCTATGCCGCCGTTTATCAAGACGCGCATATTGGCCAGGAAAAAAAAAGAAATAATGGAATGTCAAGGCCCTGTTACACAATAGCCAAAACTCCACTTTGGCAGTAAATTCCGGCCACTAAAGGCGATGATTTTCCAAAGACACCAAGCTAATTTAGTGACCGAATGCCAGGGCTAGCCACCAGTGTGATTTACTGGGTCACCACTTGCAGGATGCCAATTATCAGCGTCGGGTTTTGTGACTTCAACCTCAAGGAAAATAAATAAAAATGGGAGGACTGCGTTAAGCTCCACTCACTGGAATAAAGCATTAAATATTTTTTAAAGCACAGCGTGTGATGTTTAATGCAACAGTTTATGCTGCATAATTGATGTTCAGATTTAATGTGAATCATTTTAAGTAAAGAGAAGCCGGTTAAACCTATGATAGCTCGATGAGTGGCTGATAGCTCGATGAGTGGTGTCTGTTAATATTTGAATAAGGTGGCTTTTAAACATAATAAACAGTATAAGTTATTTACATTCTGCAGAGCCAGCTATAAGTTATGACACATTATGCAAGCTGCACATTATATGTTATTCATGGTAAGCTAGTTTGATAACTATTTGATAACTTGCTGTCAACAAAGCACAAAAAGTTTTGATGACAAAACAATAAAACTAAATTTAACTTAGTTATAATTTGTTTAGGAAACTATTAGACCTTTGTAGCTCCCTAATAAATACGCATTCTTGGTAAATATATCTGCTTGGCCTTTAGGACTTTAACTTTGCTATTATTTATTAATCAAAGCGAAAACGCAGCCATCAAATTGTGCGTTGTATCAATAATTGGGATAACTTTAAAAATAAATAATGCTCCCTTTCGGGCAAACAGGGCGTTGGGTAAACTGTTGTTTAAGCACACAAATTTCGATATTCGCCAGGGACTGTTCGCCAGAAACACATGTTCTGTTGGTCGGCTACAAACAGTATCCGAGGCATAAACAAATAATTTCCAAAGCCAACGCAAACCATAACCTGATCCGGACGCAGGGCGCAGGCGCAGGCGAACAGCCGGCCATCTGAAGGAGATTGGGTCCGAGTGGAAAGGAAACTCCGGCTGGGGAAGTTCGGAGCGGTCCCCGCCGGAATGGAACAGGGGGAAATGGGTGAAGTGAAACGCTCGGGCGAGGCGGAACGAAGGCCTACGGAATGCTGAAGGTGGCAGCAGGCTTTGACTGCAGGCACTTCAGTAGAAAATTTGCATCCTGTTCGCGCGGACGTGACTCGGATGGGAAAAGGATATCGCGGACAGTCGGAGCCTTATTGCGCGATGTCCGGCTAAGTGTTTGGGCCGTTGGCGCCGCAAAACGACAAAAATATGCAAAAGTGGAATAAACAGAGAGAGGAAAAATTAAGACAAAGTTAAACCACTTGATGTCCCCTTGGGTGTGCCGTGTCCTGCAGTGTCGCCTGTCGAGTGTCTTTTGCCGAAATCACTTTTAAAATTTGTTTGCTTTCGTCGCATTCAAATGGATATTAGAATGCCGCGCTGACTGAAAAAGGAAAAACAAAAGCCCAAGGAGCGAAAACAGGACGAAACCGAAACAAACACAAGGGGATTTCTCCAAGGATGCGTAAGCGTCCGCCGTAACGTAAAAAGGGATTATTGTGCATCATTTCGAGCAGCATCCCAAAAATAAGCGAAAAGTGGCAAAGGAGGATATTTTGGAGGCGGATTATGCGATAAATTGTTACTGAAGTGTAAATGTTTCCTCACGTGTTAAATCGTTAAATATAAGCTGCCCCCGGCTGAAAGTTTAGACACCGCAATTGTTCCGCAGTTTGGCCATAAGGCTATTGTGACTTATTACCGAGAACTGTTAAATTTTTAACCAAGGGCCCCGTAAAACTTGTTAAACACTATGAATGGTGCAAGTTCTTCAAGTTTTTCTGCTATGCCAAAACTTTTGCCCATTAGTCATTTGGAACATTGGGTGATAGTTCCGCATGGAAACGGTGCAATTTATTAACTTTTGGCCGACGCTGTGAGAAAAAGTAAGACGTGAACGAATAAAACAATATTTTCCTATATTATTAATTGCTAAACGATTATGAGGCTGTAAGTGGAAATAAGTTGGCCGCCTTGATTTATTTTTCTCAAAAAGTTTAGACACTTTACTTTGCCATTGAGTGAGATGTTGGAATAAAAGATGATGAATGGCTTAAAGAGCTTGGGAAGTGATTTAGCGCGAAAAGTTTTATTTCAATTTCAAATTACAGTTTCTATAGCTCGCAACCCTTCATAATTTCCATATTGACTTGAGTTTAGGCCCTGTAAAAGCTGGTCATTTATTATTTGTAGAGAAACCTTAATGTTACGTTCCAAGAGATTAAATTGCAACCGAAAAACCAATTTAGTTAGCCACGTTTAAAAGCTCAGATAAATACCTTGATTAGGCTCTCTGAAATATTCTGGTTGAAAGGATTTGTGCTGTGAACTGGATACAGTTTGCGAGAGAACTAAAGGCAAATATTTAAATTGGATTTCCATAGTAAATAAACTCGAGTTCTGAAGCCAGTTTATTTGTTTATTTTGATGCCACTGCAGCGACCATAAAAGTTTGCCACTCAACAAAGGCGAAAACACTTAAATAAATATATAAATCAAGCAAAGCAAAAATAGTGCAAGCCGAGAGGACTCCAGACCAGGAAACTAAACAATGAATCTGAAAGAAAATCGGTTGAGCAGCGGACGCATTGGAAAACTTGTGGCAGACCAATAAAGAAGAGCTGCATTTTTTTTGGTGCTAGAGGAAAATAGAAATAAAATAGAAGTAGAATCGAATGAAATAAAATCGAAAAGGTTGGGAGAAAGGCAGGGCCAAAGTCCCGAGCGCATTAATTCAATAAACCTATTTATCTGAGACTTGGACTGGGATTTGCCCAAACGAGCAGCGCAGAGCAGAGCGGAACCGAACGGAGAATGCGACAAACTTTGCCAGCCAAGACGGCGCAGTGCAATCAGCAGGTCCTGGATCCCAATCCGAAACCGAAACCGAACCCAAGGAGCCGGAGCAGCCAGATTCGATGCCGCAAACGAGTCCCAATTGGAGGCTGGCGGACAATGAGCGAACAAAAGGCGCTGTAAGTGTCATTGCAGCCAGGAACTGGGCCACTGGGACTGCCGCGGAGGACTACCACTAGGGCAGCACTCGCACACAGCTCATAAGGAGCAGTAGGATTCGGCAGGAGCAGCCTGGACGTTGACAACTGCAGAGATGACAGCACCAGCGGCAGGACGCGCAGGAGCAGCGGGGCGGTGTCGCCACATTTTCCGCACATCCCTACCAGCATCTTGGCTGCTTCTCATCCTGACGGCGACTCTTGGCTCTCGGATGCGTAAGTACAGCTCGGGGGCTCCCCGCCCAGTCTCCTCGGGTGACTTTCATACATTTTTGATTTAATTTAACGCATCCAAGTCGCATATACACACACACTCGAAAACAGGCGCCCATAAACAACCAAGCTCACAGTCGAAAAAACCTACAAAAAAGTATAAATTTTCATATTGATTTTATGATTTGTGTTAAATTATAATAACTACAATATTTTCCTATTCTTGGCTATTTTTAGATTTCAATTGAAAATAGTTTTAGCCAAAATTTCTGGTGAATACTTGAATATTTTTCTCAGTGCACACACTCGGATAATAGCACTTCTTAGCGTGTCCCAAAAGACGCGACATGGCTGCTGGCAAATTATTTTAGTGTTTCTAGATCAACGGGGGACGAGGGGCCGAAAGGCAATTGTCTTCTGCAAAACTTGTCCTTGGCAATTCGGAGGGTCCTTTTGTTTCATTTGATTTGCTGAAATTAGATTAGAGCAACCCACGGGGTTACAAGGATAGGCAAACAATGGCCCCATAAGACTTGACAAAATGTGGAAGTGAAAAAATGTTTAGACAAGAGTTTTTCTAAGATAAATTCCTACAAATACATCAGTATATACTATATATTTTTATTGGATATTTAATTTGATTTTCCCCATCAGCTGGGTATTGTCAGGTTGCTTAAATTTGGTGCCATTAAATTCATCCAAGTTCTCCTTTTCAAGGACTCCAATGTCTCTTCAATTGATTGCTATTAATTTGGCGAAGATTCCTATTTTGTCTTATTTGGCGTAAAAGGATTTAAATTACCAAGACATTGTATACTACAAGTGGTTAAGCTGTCTTAGCTTTGGTGGTAATTAATTCTGATGATAAAACAATGGGAAACATGATATGGGCTCAACTCGTCATATTAATTGCTTGCGCTTAAACATAAAATATATAGGATAAGCTATATCATAGTATTGTGTTCCCTGGCTTTATGTTAATTTGGGGAATTAAAATTTAATTGACAAAACTTAGCTCTTGGTAAAACTTTCAACTCAAATTAGCAAGATTAATTTGTGTATTTGCTTAAATTGGTTGAACATGCCACAGAAACCGTCAAGAGTCAAGGAAGTTTTTAAAATTTATGAACAATTATCCGCACTACAGAAAAGCTGAAAAGTTTTACTTCGTCTCTCGACCTCTTCGCAAACTATGGGAATGAAAAATAGTTAGCGCAAGGTCCTTAACCCCGATGATCCTTGTGCCAGCAGTAGCAGCTGTTCGGCGGCTATTCAACTGCCCCATAATCAGGGCGAAAATAAAACAATAAATTTCTCTTTCTTTGCAAGCCTTTGTTCCTCCCTCTCCCTAGCTCAGCGTTGGCCCTGGGAAAGGCATTAACGAAATTGAAAACTTGCCAAAAAATGTTTAATAAACACATTTTCAGTGGAGCACTCCGAGCTGAGTTGGCCTGGAGTCAGCCCAGCCCCTGTTTTGTGCGCTTTCGCAAAGTTTGAGTGCAACTCGTTATGCCAAAATACAGAATGGCCCAAACAAAGCAGCTGCAAGCCAACTTCTGCAATGTTCGGACCCCACCAGAACGTTTGAAAATATGTATAATACGGATGAAGTTTGCAGGGAAGCTCCCCAGCTATTGTTCGGTCAAAAAACTCATTCTGATTTTCGAAAAATGTGTGTGCGCTGGGCGTTTGGGGAGGAAGCCGGCATTCCCTCTGATTTTTGCTAATTTCGAGAATGTGTCGACAAAGTTGTTAAGCTCGAATCAAAGCGGCCTACAGGTTGACTTGGCCTGACCTCACACATGCCTCAGCCCTGTCTCATTACACCTGGCCAAATGGCCGGAATCCTTTAAGGCTCTGCTCGGGGGTCCTGGTGTCCTGTCCTGTCGTGTCGTGTTGTGTTTTGTTGCGCTGGGTCGTGTGTGCGGTCGTCGCAGCAAAGGCCAAAAGTGTTTGCTTACCTTCATAAATTATAAATGGGTTTTGCGGAAAGACCAAAACAACAGCCCAACGGTCACACAACGGCACTGGCAGGAATGTGTGACACACGCACCCACATTGTCAGTCGGCCCCCGCCTGGCAGGTCCTCTGGTGACGGAAAATATTGTAACACAAGCAAAGGCTGGAAGCTGGGGGCTGGAAGCAGCCCGACCGGGTCACACATGACAGTGTCACAGGTCAACAAAGTATCCCACTGTGGAGCAAATTGCTGCGGATGTGTTGGCCAAGCGCGGAGCAAATCCTAGTACTAACGAAAATACTTATTTTTAAGCCGGGATAATTTTTGGCACTTTACGGAATTGCTGGTATTTAATTATTCAGCGATTTTAGAGTTTTTATAATTTTACTTCTTTTAAAAGGAATTCTCTTGTTTATAACATCAATTACAATATATTTATTTGAATCACCTCTAGATTCAAGGTATCTATGAATTACCTAAATATTTCGAGTCTTAGTACAATGTTTTCAGCGCTTTGTAACAGCTAAGTCAAACATAGTTTGATTCTAAGCGAAAAAACCTACAACTTTGTTGCGTTTTTGTTATGCAAACCTCTGGTCGCACTCTAGGCTTGCGGTACCACATTGCGGATGAGTGATATCGGTCATGGAATTTCGTCCACTGTGTGTCTTTTGCCATGCAACTAACAATTTCCTGTTGCCATACACACAATCACGCTCACATTGTAAGCGGGATGGCCTTGATGCGCTTTTGGCTCGCAAAATGTGAGCTTAAATTATTCAGAGGGTCTCGGGCAGATGCAGCAGCCGCGACGCTTTGGGCAATCAAAGACAACAACAAGTGTGCCAGTGTATGGGGCATTTAATTGCTCTGAGAATAGCTCGCAGGATATGGGTACGAGTCCCCTCGGGACAGGAAGCGGCAGGCCCAGGGCAGGGGCATGCGGCGTGGGGGGTTAGGTGGTTAGGGGCGACAAAAGACAGAGCCAGAAATGACCCACAAATGACAAAGTGCAGTGACAGTCAACGAGCCTTGTCTTCATTTCTTGCCGAAGTGTGAAAAGAACAAGACAAACAGCCCGAAAAATAAGCGAAACAAAAAAAGCGGAAAGTTCCACACAGCAAAGGAGCCTCTAGGCCAAAAATGCGGAAATTTATGAATCGCCGCAGGGCGTCTGAGGAGCCGAAAGGACGAGTCCGAAGACACTCCTTCCAGGAACAGGAGACCCCATGAAAAATTGTTTTATTTCTGGTCAACGTTTGCCTACTTATTTATGGCTCCCGGCAAGCCTTCCCCTCCTCGGACAATCTCGCTTAGTTGGCTTGCTAAATATTTTCCCTGGTAGCCATAAAAATCAAGTAGATAACAGACGAGTCTTGAGAGATATTCGAATAACGTTGAGATTTCGCATAATTATTTAGGTTGATTTATATTTTCGGGGGACTCGCAGAGTGGGCAGCACTTTAATGAAGCAAGAATAAATAAAATGAAGGCGCAGCTATATATTTTCATTAAAGATAATTTTATGAAATTGTCCTCAAGGTCCCGATAGTGGTCTGCACGCATTGGGAAATGACAACAGAGAAGTAATTAAAAGTATTCACAGAATCACAAACATTTTCCGCGATTCAGGAAAGTTCCTCCAGTTATTCCAGTGCTTTTATATCTTGGGGCTCAATATGCGTAGAATCACAAAATCAAATTGAATTTCAAATATTTTGCCTGAGAGGTGGTATGCAAATGAGTAAGATTCTGTTTGAATCTGAGCACATTTATGTTTTCCTATCAAAAGGTTAGCTTTTTCATTCATAAACAACCTTTAGTCCCGAAGATGGGGCATCCAAAAGCCATTTAAAATTAGACTTTAGCCATTTTTGGGCATTTAATTTCCCTTCGGAGCTTCTGTAGCATCCCCTTTCACCACAAATGGATTCATCTTCATCAACTTGAACGTTTCGAATCATAAATTATTTATGTTTATACACATTGTGATGACATTTGATCACAAGTGCTTGCCGTTCCCATAAATATTTGAGTAAAAAATCAAACAAAGAAGGGGAAAAATGGTATTTAAAGTGGCATTTATCAAATCGATCAATAAACAATTACCGAAAGCGAATGCGGATGAGGATGAGAATGCTCGGAGAATAAATAAATAAATAACTCTCGCCCACAGCCCGGCAATGAATTCTTGTAGAAATTCTACCACTGGCATCTGCTATCCATTGGTGTGTGTGTGTTTGGGGCAAACACGCAGCACTGTCTACGCATTAAAGATACATTTGCATGTGCGCAATGTTGATGGCGGCGAGGAGTGGCTTGAGTGGGTGATAGCTTCGCCCCACATTGCCAGCCATTTGAGTGGCTTCCGCCGAACGGAGATGTTTGCGTTTAGTGTGAAATTGCTCTTGCCTGCCATTATCCGAGGGATTCATTCAAAACTGAAACATATGTTGGGTGTCACTGCGAAAATTATATACGCCATTTCCCCCCTGAATAGAACGGGGTGCTATGGTGTTTTCAATATGGGTTTCCCTGCTGGCCCCGAGCCTGCTGCTTTGTGCTCACTTGGCTCTTTGTGGGTCCACACCCACGCTCACTTCAGGCGGCGACTGTGCACGGGCTCAATTTATTTTTATGGCATCGTGTTCTCCGGTCTACGTGTTCCCAACAAACAGACGGCAAAAGTAAAACAGCAGCACCCGGCACTCTTTCTTTCGTTCCTTGGCTCGTTCGTTTGCAGTTTTCCCCTTTGAGGTTCATTTCAGTTTCAGTTTCGCAGTAAATTGAAATTGGAGCAATGCCCAGTGTTGCGTATACGCACTGTTGTACACTGTGAATTGCCGCCCGTCCGCCGTCCGGCGTCCGTTGTCCGTTGTCTGTGCACACGCGTCGCACACCCTGAGCTAAAGTAAAGTTGTTAATGGCCATGTTGAGGCGCCTGCTTTTTCGTGTCCTATATTTGCCACCACTACCAATATTTTTTCGTAATTTAATTTCACAAGTGGACTGCAAAGGATATCCCCTGTAAAATAAATATCCGATGTGCGTTGTGTGGAAATGTGGGGATTAAAATTCATATTACTGGCCTTCTCGTTTTGTTAAATTCTATTACTAGCAAATAGCATATATTTTTCACAAGTTTCCAATTAAATTAATTACGGCCAGTGCATCCATAACCGTTCACCTTTGACTCTTGATTTTTCTTTGATATTTGTAAGATTCTTTTTAATTGTACGTACGATGTTGTTACTTTGAGCTTCTTGGCAAGTTCGGCCCCGAGGTCCTCCAGTTGATGGGGCCCCCAACAAGTAATTTAGCCCATTTGAACTTTAATTGCTCCGGCGGCTCCCAAAGGGGACTCATTAAGATTGCCAACCCGCAGTCGGAGCAACTCAAATCTGGCGACACAACTATCAGCCCTCGTGTCCCTGCCTGTGGCCGCCCGGAGGCCAAGTTAGATGGATGCAGCAATCCGAGTCCTCGGGCTCGTGTTTTATGTGCACTCGAGGCGGCTATAATCCAAAGTGCTCCCCGGTGAAAAGTTTTCTGGTTTTATGCGAGTCTATGTGTTGGCTGCTCCTTTGCATGCTCTCCAAGCTCATAAACACCAACGCCAACAAACTGGCAAGCTGGCAAACAGGCAAAGTGGAAACTGGCAGTCGCGGGTGTGCCACGGATACGGATTCGTATCCAGATTGGGTTTCGGTTTTGGTTACGGTTACAGGTGCGGACGGAGTCGCGGATGGCCACGAGTCAAGTGGCTGCTGTCTTCTTTTGGCCACAAGCGCTCTACGTTTTAATTACGGCCGCGACATCGCCGTCATTTTGTCCGTGCAAAACAGCCATGACTTTTTATTGGACATGTAATTACTGTGTGTCTTTTTTTTGTGTTCGGTCGCTTGCGGGCCCACGCATATTTTTTATAATTACATGAAAAATGAAGACCAGAAACTTTCCGCATTGGGCAAGGCTGATGCGAGTTTACCCAGCATCCTGAGTGTCCTGACGCCGCGCTAATGATGCACGTGCCACGAAAATGGCGCGGATTACGACCTCTTGACCATTTGCGGGTCGGAAGCTTGATAAACTGTGATTGGCGTCCAAGCGTGCCTTGAAATGGGTACAGTGAAAAGGAAAACAGAGTGGTAAAAACTTAAGATCCGACGAGCTGTCCGACTGTATTAGAATTTTATTTAAAAAGACAACACAGAATGCTCTGCCCGCCGGAATGATAACTGTATGTTTTTTTTCATAACGGTTAATAGAGGTAAAATTGCCTAATAACTTTAGATTCAATGTTGCAAACAAATAAATTCATATTGTTTATGCAGCAGTCGATAATGCCGCAAAATATATATACCATTAAATTCCTTCTGTATTTTGTGCCTTGCCAGAGCTCCCTGTACGTCCGCACACTTTCTCTCTCGTTATTTCCCAGCCCCATAAAAGCCAAAATCCATGAAATATTAACTAAGGGGTCAAAGTGCCAAGGCAAGTACACCATATGGGCCAGTCTGGACCCGATCCCCACACACCTGCCCCTCCTGTGCTGGCCACCGTCAGGTGGCTGTGTCACTGGAACTGGTTGTACAGAATACAAAGTGAATCATGGCTCATGGCAGTCACATGCACAATGGGTGGGCTTAGCAACTTTTAAGGGTCCTCGAAGGCAGATAGTTTCCGGACCGGTTTGTTTGGGTAATCCAAGGCATTCTGTGCATTGTAACATGCCAGGAGCGACAGAATACGTTAGTGTGCTGGAGACATTCTTTTAATTATTTCAATGATTGTTGCTGGGGGTATTGTAAGCGCATTGGTTGGCAAACCTTTTGGTTGTCCAATACAGTTTTTAATCGCTTTTTGAGTCCTGCATAGAGAACAGTTGAGGTATTGCCAAAGGCAAGAACATGTTGGGGGAATAAATAAAATTTAGAGAGAGAAATGATCGAAAAATTCAGTGTTACAATATTATTTTCCATTGGATATCGTATACATTAAAGCTGTAGCCTTATTGAAAAATTCAAGCGCAGATATCTCAAGATATTGTGAACGACTCGTTTACGTTATGCCTTTGAAACTTGACAACCTAAATATGTAATTTGGCAACATTTAATGGAACTGTCAATTCTTGGAAAACTTGAGTAAGATATGCTAAACGAGAATATTACATCGAGCCACCTTTCATCAGGCAGTCGACTGCAGATTACACATTACAGCAATTTAATAGTCTTATTTGAATAGCTCTTTGTAGCTCAACTACTGATAAATGAGTGCATATAATATATGTACAATAAATAAGCATTAGTAAACATGTCAATTTCCGCCTAAGTCACATGACACAGGCTGTCGCTTGCCGAAAATCAGAACTTAATATGTTTCCATTTAAGCCAAACATTACTGCTTGCCATTAATCAATTTTGCAAGCCAGAGACCAAACAGTTTATGAAACCAAATTTTCAGGTTAAGACCCAAATTTGATCCTTGCCTGAAATCTATTGGACTGCTGGCGTATAAGCTCTCGTGAAGGACATCCTGCAGAGCGTTTGAATTGTTCAACTGCTGCATGCATGACACTGGCGACGCTGATGGCTTCTCATTTTGTAGGCGTCGAAACCAATTCCGCAATTTACATAAGCCCGGGCAAGTGTGTCGAGGTAGTCTGGCAGTCTGGCACCGGTCGAGAGAATGCCAATTTGAGTAATTTTTGCGTCAGCCGTTTGCCTAATTTGTGAGCATTACTATTCCGCAGGCGTTCCGGCCAGAGCCGGCTTAAAATATGAACTTGAGTCCGGAGTCCGGAGTCGCCAGAGCGGAGGCCGGAGGCCGGATGAGGGGATGCGGGCCATTGCCATGGAGATGGCCAATTCTGGCAAAGGAAAACAAGAAAACAATTTGAGTCTTATTGCACGTTTCACTCTTTTGCTCCGCGTGTGGGTTGTGTGTTGCGAGTGTGCCTGACTGTCGTCAAGTGCTTTAAATGGCCGGATCACACTTCTCGGCTCCTTTCCTGGCCAGCCCCAAATAGTAGAGGCTGAAGTGACACGCTAGAGGCCCAGAAAACTAATCGGCTTTTGGGCAAACAGTTTTCGGTGGCCAACCGTGCGGCCAACCGAAAGCCTGAACGAATTACAAATACTAAATGTACCACAAAAATAGATTCGTTTTTCCGGTTTTTTGTTTGGCCAAGAAATATTCTTTGTGCGAAATCAAACCCGATTTGATTGCCGGCTAAATCGGTTTTAATTGAAAATGCAAACTCTGCCTTGAGCTCTGACTGTGGCCATCGCTTTGGCTTTGCTTGCTCCCTCGCTTCCCCCGTTTCCCTCGGATTTTTCATCTTGACACACCAAACAAAGCGAAAACGAACCGGGGGCCACACAATCAAACAAGCAAACAATTTTTCTTCTCTGCTCCGAACGAACGGTTTAAGTTTACTATTTTTCTGGAGGTGAAATTTTCAATTTGCATTTTAACAAAAACCGCTGCAACCTTTTTGCCAGGCCTGGCGTCGACCTATGGGCTGGACCTTATCAACACGGCCAAATCACACGCATTCGTTCGAAATGATTTCGTGGCGAAATTTATGCGGTTGCCCTGTGGAATCTCGTTTTTTACCCTGCCTCCACTTTTTTGGCCACTCTTTCGGGACGTTTTTTTTTTAAATTTTTTTTGGGTGAGCATCGAGACACGTAGAATTCCTGGGCAGCTGAAAGGTAACACGACTGAAGGACGACTGAAATTTCTTACTCTACCTAAATCAAGGCCCTGACAAGCACGTGAAATGAAATAATTTAAAAATGCAAATTCGGTCTTATCAGCGCAGTGAGATCTTAGCCCTGAAAATCAGTGCAGAATCCGGAGCCGGCTTTTGGAGGAAAAGTCTACCGCAAATGAGTTTGTTTTCCCCTCACGAATTCCAATATTGTGGTTGAGACCGAAATCAATGTATACTTGTAATGTTCCGTAAGAGCTCTGATGGTTGATCAAACTTGCTTGATTATTACATTGTTTACCCGGGCCCTTCATAAAAATGTATTGAGAAGTCTAATACGGCGCCTGGCGGCCATTAAATGAGTTTTCTGCCATGCCCAGCATTAACAAATTCCTGGATAAATAATAAGATACTCCCAGGTGAATCAAAATTGATTTGCTAAAGTTTTTCGAAACTTAAATTTTCCCGCAAATATTGAAATCAAACAATTTCAAGTGCACACCATCAACATGTCCCCTTCTTTTGCGGTTTGCTCAAAACTTTTCGGCCCAATGACTGGGACTGCCAAGTTCACGCCTTCGCCTGGTCATGGCATCGGCCCCCCCAATTTTGTGGGCGCTTAGCCTCGGGGCCATCGTGTCCTTTTCAGAGTGTCGGGCCAGAAAGTTGACCAAAGTTTTTGCAGTTGGGTGTTGAGCTAATCAATGTGGCGGCTTTTGGTCGGTTCCTTCGTTTTATTTTTTACAAATTTATTGCCCAAAGTTATTAGCTTTTGTAATCTTTTAATAAAGTTTTGCACAAATTGATGGGACTCCGCAGCGGGAAAAAAAAATCATTTTTCATTCGGCCTATCAATTGAGCAAATATTTGCACGCAGATACGATATCCGACAAATTTATGTCCGGCGCATAAATCAAACAAAGCAAATATGCAGTTAAGTAAATAAAAACATATTTATTTAGTTCGCTCCGCCGCATTTCGTTTTAATTCTAATTAGTGGGCGGCAGGTGAGCGAGTGTGGATCTTTTTGATTCGCCGCGTTCAGGGACGCCGG
>JAJJHQ010008107.1:13098-27980 GCA_021223825.1 Drosophila ironensis | reverse complement strand
CGCAGCGGCGGCGAGAGCGGCAGCCGCATCCTCCGAAGCGGTGACAATGTCGCCGGAGGAGCAGCGACGGCGAACCTACAAAGAGCAGCAGTCCTACTTGGCCGCCCACCGCGGGGCGGGGCAGCCGCGCAACCTCACGATGCCGGTGCTAAACATCACGGCCCAGATGGGAAACCACGCCTACATGCCATGTCAGGTGAGTGGTTCGTGCACAGAAAAAACCAAAGAGGCTTTGCGATTTAGTGAGTGGAAAGATGACAATGGGAAAAGCACCCGCATCCTTTTCCATTGCCGTTTGTCATTTTGACACTCAGGATACACAAGAGCATATAAGAAATTATTAGGTTCAATGAGAACTAAAACAAAATTGCTTTTAAGAATATTTTAACTCTGCTTAAAGCTACATATGTATAATGTGAAGGAAAATATGTTTAAGTCAAAGGTAAATTTAATCAGTTTGTGTTAAAATTGCTGCCAATTTTCTGCGAGTGCTGTTTGAGGTGCTCTGGAATCCGATTGGGTTGCCTTGATCTAGGGTCGCGCTTCGTGGGTGACGTAATCGGGTTAGCATTAAAGGTTCACAGGCGAGGGTTTTTAATGCGGGATTACACTTAATTGCGAATATTAAATTTGCATTAAATGTCACGTGTCATAAATAGCTGGTAACCGGTTAAGCAGCTTAACGAATATTAGCGCAATCACACAAAAGAAAACGAATTGAGAACGTATCCAAGGTGGCGGAGATGTAATGAAAATGTAAAGGGAATTAAAAAGGGAATTAAATATTACACATTCCCAATTGTAATTAATAGAATTGTAAATAATTAACCCCATCCAATCGGTGATAAATGCTTTTGTAATATCAAAACCCGAGGATGGGAAGCTGTCCATTACTAATTGCATTTGAATGCATAACGTCGGAAAAGCCAACTCATATTTGATATTTCCATTCCACTGCAGTGCACTGGCTCAGCCACAAAATTAAATAATTTACTCATCCGGTAGTCCTGTGACTTCAAGGGATCAACTTCATCTTACAGCCGCACACGTCGCTGGGATTTAATTTCCAGCATTGAGTTTTGCAGATTAAGCCACTGGACCAGAAGCGGTCCTGACTCACTTTCTCGAATTCCGTAAAACTCAAATCTTAAACCGCACGAAGACAGGCAAGCGACAGAGTGACGGGCTCAGTGCCCCGTAGGATGCTCCTTCTGCTTCCGAATTCCTTTTTAATTTCAACGGACCGGACATAAAACTAGCATTTACATATTTGCACAGACACGCTCCCGCACATCCACAGACACGGGTACGGATTCACAGGCAGACACAGACGACGCAGATACAGGGACTTTTTCAGATACAGATACATTTGCAGATGGTGGCAAGCGAAACACTTATTTGCATGCATACATATTGCACAATGTATTTTACAAACATCACATTTCCATTCGTACATAGGTGTTTCTTGCCCCGCTCACACAAGGGGACCAGTATATGCGAATATGTGGAGGAATATTTGTAGAATAGACTTTAACAAAAGCCCAAGGAGGCGGCCGTGAAAGGGCCGGGTAAATATATAAATACACCCCGCATATATGTATAAATTGTGCCGAATTGTAAACTGTAAATAGGAGCCAGGAAGCGCTTGTTTGCGTCATAAAAAATAAACGTAAACAGAATGAATTGTTGATATGCAAATGAAATTATGCTGATCTGTGCCGGACCACGACCGAGGGATGTCGGAACGAGAGCAGGACCAAAATAGGGGCACGATGCCACGAAAATAGGGCCAAAGCAGACGGCCAGAGCTGTGAGAATATTTTAGCCCTTGGACGGGCCCAGAATCCGTCTTCAACAGCATCCTCATTTCCATTTTCCGGCCGGGATCTTAGATTCTGTGTCGACTGCTGCGTTTGAGCCGTCAGATTTTCCTTTTATTCTTTGCTAACTTAACGCCGCAGCGACAGCAAACGTGGCCGGATTAGCCGGCCCTGTCCGGGGTAATTATTCATGTATGGATTAGCCAACATCGAATGCAATCTGTGTAATGTGAAAGCTCATTAGCGGCAGATTGCCAAAGATTAACATAATAATAGTTATGTAAATGCTGGCTGCTTTGGCTTTGATGCGTTTATAGTTGAGTGAATTTTGAGCATGACATTTCCGTCAATTCGTTTGCGAATTCATGGCTGCAATTCAAGCAGCTGGAAAATTGATATATTCATGTAATTCGTTTTAAATTCATGGCATTTCCTTACAATTGAATGCCTCACTTCCAGATCCATCGCCTCTCCGACAAGCCCGTCTCCTGGGTGCGGATCCGCGACAACCACATCATCAGCGTGGACGAGACCACGTTCATTGCCGACGAGCGTTTCCAGTCGATCTTCCAGGAGGATCACGACTACACCTGGTCCCTGCAGATCAAGTACGTGCAGCCCAGCGACGCCGGCTGGTACGAGTGCCAGATGGCCACGGAGCCCAAGCTGAGTGCCAAGGTGCACCTGCAGATAGTCAGTGAGTGATCTTGCCCTTCCAAAATAATTTAGTAAAACTACAACCCTAGAGAATATCTATTTAATCAATGTTATCTTGCCTTTAAAGTTTAAACATTTGCTGCTAATTTTTATAAGCACTTCACATTCCTATATTACTTGCAAACTCTTTAAGGTATTCGTACGAGTAAATATATGTTTTATTCATGCATTATGAGTAAAGTCAAAATTTTCCTGAGTTAAACCAGACAAATTTAAACTTGCAGACTTTCTGAAAGCCACATAAATTATGTCACCCACATCATCCTACAGTTTCCATTTATTTAAATTGAATTCTTTATGACTAAAAATGATTTTATATCAAATTATTAGCATCTATCCTATATGTATAGCTAACACAGTTTTTATAACTTTTTTAAATAAGATTTTTGAAGAGATTCTAGTTGTGAAAATCAATTGGAGAGAAATGAAAGCATTTAATAGGCTTAAGCATAGCTTTAAGGCTTGTTGTATGTGTTTGAATTCAATTTGGAACACGAGCAAATGTTGTGTTTGACGTCTGTGGGGTGCAAGCTGCATCAATAAATCTTTAAATCCCCTTCCGCAGCACCCATGACTGAGCTGATTGGGGACCAGAGCCGCTTCGTGAAGGCGGGCAGCCAGGTCGCGCTGCACTGCATCGTCCGGGGCACCCTGGACCCCCCGAAGTACATCATCTGGTTCCGGGGCCAGAAGAAGATCAGCGAGAGCGACGAGCGGACCGGCTGGTACACGCAGCTGGACCGGAACATCTTCGGGACCGTGGGCGACAACCAGAACACGGTAAGTGGAGTGTTTACGACCGGAAGGCCGGCCGCTTGCCATCTAGGTGTATAGTTGCTTAGTTGGCCCGGCGGCACAGCAGCGCAGTACAGTAAACATAATCGTAAACGGAACAATTGCAGATCGGCTCGTTGATTATCCCGGTCGTGCGGAAGGAGGACTCCGGCAATTATACGTGCCAACCGTCGAACAGCGTTTCCGTGTCCGTGGACCTGCACGTGCTGAGCGGTAAGTTGAGGGCCTCCGGGCTGTCGCATCCAATTTCGATGGGACTGGTGAAATGAATGATTCGTATTAATCGCAACTGTCGTCAAATTTGCTGCCTTGGCCAACAGGTGAATACTCCGCATCGGCCATCATGTCGGCGGCGGCGAGGACGCGGACCGGCGAAAGGATCACGTTCGAGGCGATGCTGGGACTCCTGGGAGTCCTTGGACTCCTGCGGGCAATGCAGCCACGTACGTGACTGGCCTGCTGAACGCTGACCCGGGTCCGACTTCCAATTATTTGTAAGCTTTCGCGCCATCTGCAGTTACGTAACCTAGGTTAGAGATTAATTAAAGGCGGCCTTGTAAATAGCAACGAGAAGCAGGAGCAGAAGGAGGAGGAGCCGAAGGAGCCGAAGCAGCAGAAGGAGCCTCGATTGACGGTTCTGTAATTAGATTAAACGTTACCATAACTCTCATGTCTGCGTGTCTCACATACTACCAGTATTCAATTCAATCTAATGTACATTCAATTTAACACATAGGCCCCATTTCAAGTTGTGAAATCGAATCAATAATTAGATTATTGTCGCAAGCAAGTTATGAAATAAATTTAAAATAAACCGACTCATGAAAAATTCATCGCAAATAAAAAGCATTCAATAAATCATGCGAAACTTTATGGAAATCTGTTTTGTGTCCTCTCAATTCTTGGCCCGGCTCATCGGAATGGTAAATCATTTATGAGTGTTATCATGCCTAACTAATTGATTGGCGTGCATTAGTAGTCTCTGGCGTGTTGTTAATTAAACCCCAAAAAAACAACAACAAAAATCGTATAACTTATTCACATCAAAATATACTTGTGTTGAAATTTGATTAAATTTGAAAGCCAGTCAATCAAATGATTTCTGAAAAGAAAATTACCCAACTGAAACCTTCGAAAATGACGTTTTTATTCGGAAGCCTTAAAGTGTAAACTGCTAGCTTTCCTTTCATGATTTTTGGCCTGCTTAAACATTAATAGACTCTGCATAAAATGTCATGCTTTGGTGCGTATTTGGCAACATTAACCCGAAGTAACCCGAAGTAACCCGCAGCAAGCCAAATTGAAACCCACAGTCCTGGCTGACCCTCCGTTGGCGGGGCTAATAAAAAAGGCGACCAGCAAGGAAATTTCCTCAATGGGGATATGCATAAATAATTTAATATTTTATGGTAATTCTGATCCATCCTCAACTTCAACTCCACCCAACTCCTTGGCCGCTGGAGGACATCAAAGTGACGAAAGGAAAACAAAAATGAGGCAACACTTATGTGATGGCCGGGGCAGGGCGCCGAGTGGAGTGCATAAAAATAACACAAGACATAAACTGGCGAATTCCAAGGGCCATAAAGCCTTTAAGGTAGCCAGTCTATTTTATTGCAGCGGAAATCACATCGCCGTCTTGCGAATAAAAAACAGGGGCTGTGGGATAAAACAAGCAGGGGTAAAAATAAGAAACAACACGTAAAATTTGTCGTTGTCCTGTCAAGTTGGAAGAGCCGTTGCGAGTGGGATGGACGTAAGCGAAGCAATTTACAAGAAACACAAAAGCAGCGGAGCGGGCAAGGGATGCGAGCAGGGGCCAGGGCTGTGGGCAAAGGACGAAAAGCAGTAAATATTTTTCACTATGTTGCTGCGGATGCTGGATACTGGATGCTGATGAGTGACTCGGCTGACGACAGCGGGCGAGCCGGGAGGGAATCCCCGCTGGCTTAAGTCCAACAACTCGGCAGGGCCCGCGTCAAGGCAGGAAAAGTCAAACAAGATGAAGCCAGTTGGAAATGTCCTTGCTCGACGACGCCAACCAGCTAGCCGGGCGAAATGAAATCGGGAAAACAACAAGAAGAACCAAAAATAAAACTTTAAGATAAGCTACAAGAGCGGCAAAAAGGAAAGCCAAATGAAAGTAAAAGTAAAGTGAACACTTTCCCAGCGACAGTTCCACTCAGCAGCAGTAGGAGCGGCAGGCGGACGAGCTGTATTACACAATATATATTCTTTTGCTCAATATATTCAATATCCGATAAAGCTTTGCAGTCCTTGCTGGAAGTTTCAAAGATAAGTCATTTGAATTTTCATTCGATTTAGCCGACAAACGGCAATCGAATTACGAAACTCATCTCACACTTCCAGCCGGCACAAACTCGATTAAGTCCAAATAACGCAGTGGTTGAATCCAGCTCGGTTTTTAAATCCGGCAAGTGAATTAATTTCACTCCCAGCATTTCTTAACATCAAATAAGTTTAAATTTATTAAATGTTCTTGTATTTAATAAGAATAAATTAAACAATTTGAGCTCAATGATTCAATTTGCATACCTCACGGCCGGGACTTTCCCAGAAGAGTTCTTGTTAACACAATTTTAAACAGAAATTTTTGCTCCCTTTGCCTTTGAGAACCTTAATTTTGTTTTTCCCCTGTTTTTTAGCTGTAATGACTAGAGCAGCGACTACATGGGAAACAGAGATGAGTGCAGCAAATGACATCCGGCCCAGACTTGACCATTTGTCCTGTAGCAACTTCCCTGCCGCCGGAGCTGGTGCTGCTGCTGATGATGTTGGTACTGACCCACGCCCAGATAATTGGGTTAGCTCCGAGACAGGACCCCTTTCCAATGAGCAAGTGCGAGTGCGTTTTACGATCCTTTGATGTCCGAAGTTGGCCTTCTACTTTGCCCTCCACTCCCAGAAGTCAGCTCGGACTCGGTGGCACTTTTTTACCCGGTGCTTTGGCATATTTTTTGAGGGCTCCCCTTGTTCTTGGGGCACTTAACTTACGCAAGTATTATATTTTCGTGTTGGCTTAAGTTCTTTCTGTTTGAGCCGGGCGTCATAGTTGTATTTGCGGTTTCGCATTTCTGTAAACAGTAAACAACTCTGCGGGCGGAAGTAGCAGGCCCGTCTCCAGAATCGTGTCCGAAAAGTCAATAAGTCCCGAGTAAATAAATCAGTAAAAATCTTTGGATAATTGTATTGAACCAGCCAAACAGCCAAGCAATTGACGAAGTCAACAAATTATTCGGCTAGGGCCAAAATATGGCTCAGTGGCCCCAAAAAGTTAGGGGTAATCGGAATATTTTATCTGTAACTTTGGGCCGCTGATGTGCGTCAGTTTCTGTTATCGGACTTGCATCTCTGGAATGGTTCAATTTGAGGAAGATAAATTGCGTTTGCGCAAGAAATTTCTGCCCAAAGAATCCCAATCATTTCGCATTAGCGTTGCGACTCCCTTCGCCAGCTATCCGTTCCTGAAATGGGTGTGCTGTAATGCGCGTAAATGCAAATCATTATCAACAACATTTCCATTGAGAGGGAGGCAGCGATGATGATGATGGGTTCGATGAAAGCGGGATTGGGGGCTCAGGATGCCTGCTTCCATTCAGGCTTTCAAATGGGTCCACTATCGGTGGTATGGCAACCGCACATTGTTCCCCAACTGGCCAACTGGCCAACTGGCCAACCGGCCAACTGGCCATTCGGCAGGCTATTAGGCCTGATGAATTTGCCGCGTAGTTTGCAGTTTGCAGTTATAAATATTTGCACATTTCGCAGTCTCACTGCCCATTGGCGAGTGCAATTTGCGGGCCGCGAAATCGGCGGGATTTAATGAATACCTCGCTGCCCGCCAAAAACTCATTTCATTTGCATTACGAGAGCACTCGTGGGCCCACAGGCCGCACTCCAAATACAGTGGTTCCAATTATCGATTAATTGAAATGCGTGGAGTCGGTAAATAGCCTAAAACCTATCGAACTCCAAGATCATGTTTGATTAAATTTATGTCGATGTACTCGATTCAGACTGGACATTCCTTTCCATATTGCAGACCCAAATATTTGGTAAATTTTTAAATTAAAACGTGGCTCCCCCCAAGTTTCATCTTAAAGGATAGTTCGACAAGAAATTTTCATACGAACATGAGCCACGAAGGTTCAACTTTATGAAGTAAGTAAGGCAATAACTTCCTTAGTGTCAGGGCGAACAAAAGGGGCTTGGAAATTTGACTAAGGAGGAAATTGTTGGCCCAAGTTATGTTCGCTATTTTTGGGGCGAGCCTTTGTTTCCCCTGCCACTGTCAGTGCCACTGTCAATGCCATCAGCCATTGCCTTCCGCAATCTTGCACAATTTTTTCTTTTCAAACTATGGCGCAAATGTTGAAGTGTACATTATTCTTAACTTTTTTTGAGTTCGATAAGCGAAGCCAGAAAATTATGATGATGGCTGGGCATACTCGTACCAGCAATGCTGATGGGCTGCTGATGATGATGTTCGACTCGAGATAACCCGCCAAGTTGAGGGAGCAAACAACAAGTTTGTCTTCGCAGCAAATTTCTTTCGTCATGTCGGAGTGGCTGAAAGCCGCCTAAAGGTTGCCCTAACCTAGGAAACCCCTTGAAATCGGGAAACATTTCAGCCAGGCGAGCTGCCCAAAGCTGTGAGAGAATAAGTAGGAATGATACAACCGATGTAAAAACATATAGAGGACAACCTACCTCAAAAGACAGAGCATCCAAGAGCCCAACAGCAGTTTGTTATATGCATGTCATATAGCGTCTAGTCGGGATGACATCCGGATCCCTTTTATTCCACGTGGGCGCTGAATAAAAAAATATTTGCCACTTGACATGGTGTCATTCAACTTTGGTGTAACCATATTTTATGCATGTCTGTGGCACAGAGATTTGGCATACGAAACTTTTAATGCCTCTTGAAAGCCAGAAGAAAGCCGGTTCGTTCTTCTCGCCCTCTGCTAATTAGTATCCGCCTGCCCGCGGAACTCTATAAATTTGAAAGAAAACTTTGTCCGAGAAAAGTTACTCCGTATTATTTTATATACCAGTCGGAAAGCAGGCAGGCACCTCACGCCATTCCACATCAATTTGTATTGGTCGTAAACTTTGGCACTCACCTTGCGGCTTTAATTAAAGCAATTGTAGTACAAATTTTAATTATAAAACGCCCGCCCGCCGCCCGATCCGCCGGAGAAATAATCAAATTATATGTTGTTTACAATTTTGTGGTGCGCGCCCGCGTTTTATTTGCCAAACTTATTGGGAGGACTGCGATCCGATGGCGACCCCGACAATTGTTTTAATTTTCTTCACGTCGCAGGGCGTTTAGAAGGCGATAAAAAATTATTGGCCAGCAGCACAATTAAAAACGTCGAAGCGTCCGGCCAGCCACGGGGCTTTCGCCTCGGTTCTCGGGCCGCGGCTTAACGAACTCGAGTCAACTTTTTTACGGCTCTAACATATTTATTGTTTCGGGGCTGAGGAGACTACAACGTTTAGTAGGTCCTTGGCGCTAGACTTGGTTTTACGGCTTATCCCTGTTTCGTTTTTTATGACATTCTTAAGCAAATATTCGAATTGGCTTTATGAGATTGCGATCCGTACTTTGTAGCAACTGCTGATGGTGCAGGCCGGCAGGCAGCTCGGGCAGCTCGGGCAGCATTTATTTCGCATAAAACATCTCTGGCTTATATCGATGACGATAAAGAAGTCGCCTGATGGCCTCCGAAATAAAGAAAATGAAGAAAATTGCCGCAAAAAAGGGTTGACCCTTGGCCCGGGGGCTGTGTGATAGATTATGGCAAATCGCTGTGGTGACAAGGACTCGCAGCAGCCCCATCAATTAATCACAGCCGGGCCGCGCTAATTTGCCCTTCTGGCGCAGCATGAAAATTAGCTGGCAAATTGAGCAGGCGATGGCAAATAAATGCTCATAATAAAAAGATAATGGCGTGCGCATCAATCGAATATTGATTTGATTGGGAAGGAAGTCACGGAGCCGGCCGAAAGTGCGCACAAGATAGAGGCAGAAGCGGCCAATAAAAGATAAATGCAGGCACAACCCGAAAGGAATCGTGCGCCCAGGACCGCACACACTCCGGCCACGCCCACGCCCCCGCCACATCGCGACCCATTTTATCCCCATCCTGCGGGGAGCGCACAAGTGCAGCGCCAGCAATTTTCCACTTTAAGCAATTTGTGTCGGGAGCAAGAGGCAACTGAAATACAACAGCCGAATGTATACAAATACAAATATATACTCGAATATATATCGGGCAAATATCACTAACATGCCGCCCGGTCCCGGCCAAATTTCCAACTGTTTTTCGTGGCCAAAAAGGGGCCGGGAACGGCGCTTCGGGAACGGAGATAGGACAAGCAAAATACTTATCGCTTCTCGGCGGATGTGGCTCTGACCAGTTCCAAGGGAACTGGATGTGGATGTGAATGGGAATGGCAATGGGAATGGGGATGCGGATGTTTCTATATGCCCTACGCGGTCGTAATTAAAGTGGCCAAATCGAATTCCGCCCGTTGCGAGCCAATTGAGTTGGCCAACTTAAAGTCCAATTCAGTCGGAACTGAAAGCGGATTAAAACTTAAACTGCACTCATTGTTCGGTCCGGATTTCGGAGTAATTGCTCTCACGTTGCCGAGAACTGGTCGGATAATCAAGTTTTTTTTTTTAAATTAAATGCATAAGATACTACCCTGGGGGGATTTAATTTAAATAAAATTAAAAGGCAATTACCAAGCTGGATATTTTCAGTACATTCATTTCGAATTCTCAACGTAAAATTATAAATATAAGCAGATAGCTTTCTCTTCGGAAGATGAAAGTTGTGTACTTTCTTTAAGGTAACAAACAAAATTTTTGTCCCGAATCTTTGCAGGACAGTTTTCGCAGGAAGTCAAATCGTTTTGGGGCGGTAGTCATGGCTTGTTTACATCAACTAGCGACAAGAAAATGAACATCGATAAGGCCAGCGGATGGATGCCTTTCTGTTTCAGAATCCCTTCCCATTGCCCCAAGCTCCTAATGTCCAACCGTTCGGCCATTGGGGTTTGGCGCTATATTGAAACATTTTCCGGCCCAGGAAACCACCGACATTGGCCCGGAAAAAGGTAGCACGCACTGATGGCTGGATGGACAGCTGCCAAAATCGGTGGCCCCAATTAAATATTTCAACTATTTTACCATGTTAATAATTCAGTGTGGTCCAAAAACGCCCTCAAAGTCTCAATAATGAATGCGAAAAGTTCGCTGAAAACGGTCGGGAACAAAGTGGACGAATTCCCCCGACGCGGTTAGTTCTACTTTTTTTTCAAAAAATCTACAAATTTTTGCAATTCCAACTTGTCTGAAACTGAACGGAAAATCGCTTGTCAATTGATGGACCAAAACGCGACAGCTACAGTGCAACAAACTCTATGGGAACATGGGTTATATTCCCCGAAAAAAAGTGATGTTTTCCAAAGAGGATGTATAACTTTCTTAAGAGTTTCCCAGAAATTAGCTTAGCTGCCGTGACATTTCGGTGGCCTTTCAGATATTCCAGGAAATGTCTAGAAACCTTGAAAATGTCGTTTGCCAAGGCAGGTCCATTAAAGCCGTATTAAATAATAAAACAAACCATAAACATGATTCGCTCAAAATACCTTTTTTTCCGTGGGACCAAAGACAGAGGGCACACGGTGTCGTCAACGAGCTTTGCAAAGCTGGCAGGCTATCTCAAAAATTGGAATCGGTCGGTGGGGGGCGGCTGCCCTTTGCAGGGCTCAAAATCCGGGCATAGGATGCGTTCACTGGATGCCGTGGCGCCTTCTGATTTTCCAGAGTGACACCCCCCAGGCTCCGGACCCGCCCCAGCCAAAAAAAAGCCAATATCGCGGGCCTGACGGCGCTTGTGACTCTGACGGCGATGGTGCTGATGGTGACAACCACTGACATGCCCCACACATTGCCACAGGACATTCAGGAGGGGTCCAGGCGGGTGGCGGGTGGCGGGTGGTGGGGGCAAGGTGAAAGCCAAATGCAAATTCCGCCAGTGTGCCGCCTTTTGGTATTGGTTTTGTTCCGCTTATACGCTCAGTGTATCGATTTAACTGCCCGCGCGGCTTCCCGTCGAGCAACCTCCTCCGGCAGATCCTCCGGTCGTCCTGCCGCTGTGGTTTGTTTCGGGTTTCATTTTCCCCAGCCCCCCCGCCCTGCCCTCTCCTGCTCTGCTCTACTTTTATTTTATTTTCCCTTTTTTGTTGTTGTATTTTATGTTCAGCCCGCAGCCCGTTGTAGTTGTCAGCATCAGCAGAACATCCACGTACCAGTTCGTGTTGCCGTTGTCGGTGTCGCCGTTGTTATTTCGGTTGTGCAGGAAATTGTTGTATGCAAACATTAAATTTTCAATAGGTCAATTTTGGTTCAGCGCCTATGGCAAGTTATTTTTGCAAAACATATTCAATGCTCTCGTTTCGTCCATTTTTTCGTTGGACATTTCACAGTTTGTCGCCCGTGCCTGTTCTGTGTTTCCCTTTTTGTCCCCAAATTGAGGTTATCAAACAGATTTTCGCACTTTTGGCCATTCGAATAAATTGATTTGGACAAATGCGGCAAGAAAATCAAATGCAAAAAAAATGTCTGTGCAAATATCGAAATAATTGCCTGTGACTTTGATGGACATTTATGTACCTGTTCATACGTGAGCCTTTTGGGCACTTTCCGAGAGCAAAAAGCATTTTGTGTGTGCTGATTTGCGGTTTGTTTTCCCTTGGGATTTGTCGTAAATAGTTTTCGGCTTATGTTGGCCAAAAATCATTATTTCAGCCCGACTTTGTTGATGGTTCATGCCAGACAACGGAATGCGAGCATGTCCAACGTGTGGCATCGCTTGTGTTTGCTTGATCAACTCGGTTTACATGCGACAACAAATTGCGCTCAAGGGTTAATATTAAAATTTCATTGTAATAACCAACACAGTGGTTACGCATGTTTCTTTGGTAATTGTTGCAATTATAGGGGAAACTGTGATTGTACAAATTACTATTCTGTACAAATTACAACTCGTGCGCAAATTCATTTTGATTCGAGAAAGCAATTCAAAGTTTCCACAAGATTTCTGGGAGCAGATCTAATTGCCGCAAACAAACAGGAACTAAATTATAATCTGCGTAAAACAATTTAAGCAGTCTGACAAAAATGTCAGCCCCAGACAGCCGGCGGCATCTGCTGCTGGCCGGAACTTCTGCTGCAAATTAGATCGTTGTCCAAATTCGATTGTTTCACTTGGGGCAGCTTCCTTCCTTCCTGTGCAGCGGCTGCAGGCGGGTGCATTGGGTGTCCGAGAAAAGTTTTGCGCACTGCTCTAATTAGCACACTAAAGATATTCAACACTCAGCGTAATTAAATGGAATTTTAAGCGATGCATCGCAGCAGACCGATGCCAGTTGGTCCAAAGCTCCTTTAATTACTGCCAGAAGACTCCGGCACCGAGCTGCCGCAGCACCAGCAGATAGTGCTAACAAACAGCTCGTTGGGTGTGCCACTGGATGTGGCGGGAGTGGATGGTGCAACTTTTCCGGGGAGCAAAAACTTGGCCGCACAAATTAATCATAACTTTGGAGGCTGCACGCTGCCGCTGCAGCAGCGGCAGTGGAGGCAGTGGCATTGCCTTCATCTTGGACAAAATGTTGCCATCTCCGCCCATTAAATGTGGGTTAGGGCGCTCTCTCTCTCAGCCGGCAGGATATGCACTCCGGCCTGTGTTTTCCCAGGCTTTTCCCAGGCAGCACTGCATTTGCATGCTGCAATCTTCCGGGCGTCGGCGTTGCCGGCTGTCCAATAAATTTCAGCTGTGCCGTGGCATTTATCAAAATGGCAAAAACTTTTCAAACGGCTGCAGCTGCGCAGTGGCACGGGACAGGAGACAAGTTGCCCGCCCCCGGCATTGTCTTGAGCTGCCAAGTTTTCTTGTTTGCTCGGCGCCCAAATTGGCTGGCCCAAAGTTTCGTGCCTCGGTGCTGGGCCCGTGCCCTCGCCGGCAAGAGCCTCGTCTTTCGGTGGCCACATCGACAGCTCACGATCCGCTCACGGACGCATCCCTGGTGGCTGCCACTCCCAGTGCTCGAGAGCCTGCTGCTGAATGTTGATAAGCAATTGGAAGCGACGAGACAACGACCGAGGCGCAGCGCCTGCACTTGCATCAAAATCAAAGCAACTCCGAAGAGGCGGCAACTTTTCTGGCAGGCGGCTGACAGGCGTTCTCAAGGGAGTCCCGGATGCAGGACAGGAGGGAGTTCCACTTGGGTGGACACTTCTTCTTTCTCCCAACTCTTGGATTAGTTTAGGATCTGGGCCAAACTAGGGCCAGACTGTCTCTGGCTGTTGAGTGTTGTTTGACGAATCTTTGAAATCTTTTCAACTTTTGAAGGATATTTGTAGGTGTAGGTTGCAAGTATGTATTAAATTTTAAAAATTAATTGGAATTAATATGGCCTTCTTGTTGCTTCAATAAGTTCTACCGAAAGGTAAAAATTTAATTAAACAATTTACTCAAGCGATTGCCAACAGGGCGTATACTTGATGCTTTCCTGTCTAAATAAACTTCAATGCAAAAATGTGATGAAAATTGCAACAGTTCGACTATTAGGGTAAAACCTATGCTTTGTTAAAGTGGAAAATAAACAAATTATGAGAAATACTTCGCAAATTGTATATAAAATTTATAAATAATTGCAATTTCCGCCAACTTGACACGCCACCTAAGTCTTATTTTACAAATTTTGTGGCGCCATCTACCGCTCAAATGAAACTTTTGTTAGGGATGGACCTGTCCGCCATGATTTTCATAGAGATTGGCAGTTCAGCTGTTGTATTCAAACAGAAAATCCAAAGGCTGTATGCTCAAATTTGTTTAATGGCATTAATTAATTACCTACAAATTTATACGAAATCAAATTTCCATTTAATGCATTTATTTTCAAAGGTTTTCCAGTTTATCCGCCCAACAAAAGCCGCACGTTTGCGCGGCTTTCGAATTGACAAACTCTTTAAATAAATAATATAAATAGCTAACGTCTAGGTGGAAGTACATAAATTAATTTAAATTTAATTTAGTTTAGAGATAGAGGGGGTCCAGTCGGGGCTTTGGGAGTTCGGGCCTAGACCTCGTTGCACTCCAGATACATTTGGCGGCAGTCGAAGCCCGACCGCCCCCTGCGTCCTGCGTCGTACAGGTCCTCGAAGCTGCTGCTGCTGGTGCGTCCCAGGACGTAGCTCGTGGCGTACCTTTAGGTTGAATAAAATATACTTATATATTATAAAGTTTCTGCAAATAAATCTTCTTAAAATACAATGAATTAGTGAAGGAGCCTGCCATATTTTGGCAGGCTCTTTGGGTTGAGCTAAAGAACTTTAGTTTCTATTCCCTTAATATTATGAATATATTTTAATGAATTTCCTATTCTTAATTATTGCAATTTCTTTAAAATTTATACTGTTTCTCAAGATCAGAAATATTTGTACTA